>CAUYLZ010025141.1:0-11981 GCA_963573645.1 Pithecia hirsuta | reverse complement strand
TCTCTTCATCACATTCAGGTACACCTATCAAACGTAGATTAGGTCTTTTCACATAGTCCCATATTTCTTGGAGACTTTGTTCATTCCTTTTTACCCTTTTTTCTCTAATCTTGCCTTCTAGTTTAATTTCATTGAGTTGATCTCCAACCTCAGATATCCTTTCTTCTGCTTGGTCAATATGGCTGCTTAAAATTGTGAATGCTTCACGAAGTTCTTGTGTTGTGTTTTTCAGCTCCATCAATTCATTTATATTCCTCTCTAAGTTGTCCATTCTCGTTAGCATTTCGTTAAATCTTCTTTCAAGGTTCTTAGTTTCTTTGCATTGGGTTAGTACCTGTTCTTTTAGCTCACAGAAGTTTCTTATTACCCACCTTCTGAAGCCTGATTCTGTCAGTTCATCACACATTCTCCGTCAGGCCTTGTTCTCTTGCTGATGAGGAGCTGCGATCCCCTGTAGGACGAGAAGCATTCTGATTTCGGGTGTTCTCAGCCTTTTTGCACTGGTTTCTTCCCATTTTAGTGGATTTATCCACCTGTCGTCTTTGTAATTGCTGACTTTCAGATTGGGTCTGAGTGGACGTCCGGCTTGTTGGTGATGAAGTTTTTTCTGTTTCTTAGTTTTTCTTCATCGGATGCCCTTTCCCCACAGAGCTAGGCCTTCCCGGGTTCAGCTGTGCTTACTGTGAAACTCTCAGTCCTCAGCGCTTCCAATTTCTGTTCTCCTTGTGGGGATGGGACCAGCCGAGCCCGACTCAAAGGGCACCCAGTTGCATATACTCCGCACTGAGAAGCGCCGCGCCGGGGCACCGGCAAAACAGCCGCACCGGCCAAAAGAGTTGCGCTGGCAACCTGTGTGGCTCCTCCGCTGGGTATCTCCCAGTCTGTGGGCAACAGAAATTCGTCTGAAATTGCGGCGTCCACTCGCTCTCTGTGCTTTCACTGGGAGCTATAATCCTGAGCTGCTACTAATCGGCCATCTTGGATCCTTTTTTTTTTTTTTTGTAGAGACAGGGTCTTGCTATGTTGCCCAGGTTGGGCTTGAACTCCTGGCCTCAGGTGATTCTTCTGCCTCAGCCTACCAAAGTGCTGGGATGATAGGCATGAGCTACCGTGCCCAGCCTAGAATTTCAATTTTGAGTCCCATTCATTCTTTTTGCAATAGGAACAGAGGTTCTTAACCATAGAAAACCATTGTAGGCATAGTTCTGCTCTTTTTCCAAGAGGAGAATTTGTCCTTTTTGTTATATTTTCGAAGGGGTCAGAGACCAAAAAAAAAAAAAAAAAAAGGTTAAGAACCGCTGTTTCAGGGCCTTCGTGGGATTCTGTTTATCTTTCTTCTGAATGTTTTGACATTGCATCTGGTGTGGCCAGCCTTCCTCTCAGGCTACCATGAACTGCAAGATAGCTCATCTCTATCTCCCAGGACTCTCTTCACTTCCAGCTCTGCCCTGCCCCCGCCCCCCCTCCCCGCCATTCTTTGGGTCACATTTGGGTTTAAAGAGACAGTTCCACTATAACTTTTACTTCTTCTGGGCCCACTTTGATCTGCATAAACATTCCCACCAAGCTCCTCTGAATCTTGTTCCAAACCCTGCTGGATCTGCATTGGGCACATATCCCCTAGTAGGAGCTGAGGGCGCACAGGCTTACACACCATGCAGCCTCTTATCCTCTCTTCCTTAACAGGTTCTGATGGCCTCCACTGGCCTTCCTCCCTCAGATGGGCAGGTCCCCAGTAGATCGGAATCTTCTTGATGATCTGCACTCACATACCTCCATTCCTATCAGTTTAATTTTTATTTCCTTCCTTATTTTATTTTATTTTTGGGATGGAGTCTTGTTCTGTTGCCCAGGCTGTAGTGCAATGGCGTGATCTCAGCTCACTGCAACCTCTACCTCCTGGGTTCAAGTGATTCTTGTGCCTTAGCCTCCTGAGTAGCTGGGATTACAAGTGCCTGCTATCACATCCAGCTAATTTTTGTATTTTTAGTAGAGATGGGGTTTTACCATGTTGGCCAGATCATGGGTCAGGTAATCCACCTGCCTTGGCCTCCCAAAGTGCTGGGTTTACAGGTGTGAGCCACCACACTCGGCCTAGTTTTTCTTTAGAATAAAGTTCATTGTTAAATGGAAGTGATTCCCATCTCACAAATTTTTTTCATATCCAAGAGAATATGGGAAGTTCTTAATAATCTTAGTCATTTTGCATTTACATAAATCTTATATATTAGTTATTAGGGACAGAAGTGTCATTTTGTAAATGAAGGCTGTGGTTGATGTAGGGGCAGGGAATTGGGAGTGTGTTTGTGGTATGTGAGATTTTGGTTTTGGCATCTGAGAACTTGAAACTGCACATCAGTCTACGCTGGTCTCAACTTCACATCCCCTATGCTGGCCATGGGGCTTCAAAGGAGATTGAGTAATGGCCCCCTTAGCCCTACCTTTCTCCCTTTCCATTTCCACCCACACTCTTCAGCAATCAGCTCAGTCTCTGTGCCCTACAGGGTAATGAAAAAAGCTAGAAGTCGGCTGGGTGTGCTGGCTCGTGCCTGTAATCCCAGCACTTTTGGAAGCCAATGCTGTGGACTTAAGGTTGGGAATTTGAGACCAGCCTGGCCAACATGGTGAAACCTCATCTCTATTAAAAACACAAAAATTACCTGGCAATTTTTGATCCTCCCACTGATGGCTGAGTTGGGAGGATCACTTGAGCCTGGGCAGTCAATGGTGCAGTGAACCTTGATCATGCCTCTGCACTTCAGCCTGGGCAACAGAGTGAGACCCTGTCTGCCACCCCTTGAAAAAAGAAAGAAGAAAGAAAGAAAGAAAGAAAGAAAGAAAGAAAGAAAGAAAGAAAGAAGAAAGGAAGGAAGGAAGGAAGGAAAAGGAAGGAAGGAAGGAAGAAAAAGAAAGAAAGGATAAAAAATGCTTAGAAGACAAATGGAGAAAGAAATACTGCTCATGAGAACACCTCCCTCTTCTGCATATTTCCCCTGTGCTAATGCTATTTCAAGTGCTTTGTGTACATTCTTCATTTATCCTTCCCAGAGACTCCTCATGAAGTAGGTATGATTATCCCCATTCTACAGACGAGAAAACTGAGGCTTCTAGAGCTTAAGTAATTCTCACCAGGGTGCTCAGTGAGTGGGTGGAAGCTTCAGGAATCAGGCCCACACCAGCTTGCTGCCTGCATTCTTAGCACTATGCCTTATTGCCCTTTGCTTTCCTTGGCCCCATCCCAGTTCCCTCTGCCCAATGCCATGAAGTAGAAAACAAAAACTGCCTGATTCTCCTTCACCATCAGTCAAACTTGTCACCTTGTCAAGTCACTTTCTCCTTCTGGGCTTCAGTTTCCTTTTGCAGTATAGGAGTCAAAGGTGCCCTGGGGTCCCTTCCAGCTCTAAGGAGTTTGATTTCTTTTCCTCCCCTCTTCTCCAGCTTTGGCTACTTGGCTGAGTACCATTCTGGCCACCAAATAACGTGGCACTAGGAATACACAAAGAAGTGTAGAGCAAAGCATTTAGGCTCCTTGGTATAAACCTGCCAGCAGGTAAAACAAAATCCAACCAGCATTTAACAAAATTAGGGCAGAAATACTGAAATGATTTAGAGTATGGACATGATCAGACTAGAGGTGAATTAGACACTTCCCAGAGAATAAGAGCCAAAGAGACTTTAAAGGAAATGAGGAATGCTGCTTGGGGCTCCAGTTGGGAAGCTGCAATGAGGGGATGTGTCCTGGTGACCCTGTCTGTCTTGTCCTTTCTTTGTGGCATCTGGTTGCAATTAGTCTTGTGGGTTGTGGGAGAAGACAGGGAGTGGGTAGGGAGTAGCAGGAGAGACCGTAAGTCACTGTGTCGTGTGATTTGTAACTCAGGTGTACTTGTTACTAGATTTCATTTTTCTGTGGATGAGACTCAGATTATTTGGACTTGGTAGTGTTATTGGCTTTTAGGGGTGGTGCTTTTCTGGATAGAAACCTCTGTGGCTGGTGGTGCCTTTGCCCAATTTTGCTCAGGCCTGCTGGGCTCACTCTGCCCGCTCCGCCTGGCAGGCTTGGCTTACATTACCAGCCTGGATCCCATGCCTCCAAGGGAGACTGCAAGTCTGGTGTGAGTGAGCGTGGGGTCTGGCCACTGTGCACAGTTGGACATGCCGGCTGCTGCCATGGGGTGGGCAACTCCACGTGCCAGCATGGGAGCCAGCTCTCTGTGAGGCTGTCATTGGACCAGGCACACAAGCAGCTTCCCCAGCTGGCACTGGGGAATGCAGTGGCACCCAGAAGCTTGGAGATGCCAGGAATCACAGGCCCCCCAAGAGGGAGTCACAGCCCTGGCTTGGGGAGCTCCCAGGTCTGAGATCCCTGAAGGGCCACAAGCTTTTCTCTCCTCTTTGCCTGCAATAGGGCAAGCAAGTGTCATGTTTCAGCCCTGTTCGTGTTACAGCTCTTTAGGCTTGCGGTCCTGAGTTCTGGTCCTGCAACCAGGAGAATGAGTACATAGTGAAGTGGAGGGTGAGCAAGATCAAGAGGAGATTTATTGAGCAGTAGAACAGTTCAGAGGAGACCTGCAGTGAGCAGCTCCTCTCCATAGCCAGGGTGTCCTAATGAGTGTTCAGCTCTCAGCAGAGAGGAGACCCTGGGGTGGGTGGCTCTTCTGGGGTGGGCAACTCCTCTCTGCAGTTGGTTTTCATCTCCCTGTCATCTTTCTGGTTGAGTCTGGCTGAGTCCAGGGTTTTTATGGGCTTCAGAGGGGAGGAAGTGTGTGCTGATTGGTCCATAGGTGGCTATAGGCAGGGCTCAGAGAAAAGCACCACAGGTCCCCTCTCTGGTCCTGAACTGACAGCCACCCTCCTACCCCCTTGAAAGTGGGGCTTCACTGGGGACCCTCCCTCTTCCAGCCAGGAGCCTGTCTGTCTCCTGCCCTGATCATGGTGTCCAGGCTGTTCAGGCTGCAGGCCAGCTCCGGGCTCTCCTCAGCACACCCTCAGCCTCCCTCCTGTGCTTGTTGGCACCCACAGTCCAGGGGGGTTAAGGTGGCAGGGGCCTGGCGTATCAGTGCTGCCCCAAGTGTGCGCATCTCAGGCAGGGCTGTGACAGTGTCCAGGCTAGGCACTGGTCTTGCTCTGAGATCAGAGAGGGCGCCAGGCAGCAGGATTAGGCACCCTCGAGCTTGCAGGGGGCAGAGGGACCTTCCTGGGCTCCCAAGAGTGCAGACATGCCTGATTCCATGGCAGCAGGGAGGCTGCAGCTGCACCCGGGGAGCTCCCACCCCACTACCTTGGAAGGGGTGGGGCTCCTGCTTGTCCCTGGCTCCTGGTGGCTCTGTGGAGTGTGCAGCCCTGGCAGTGCCTCCTTGCAGCTTGGAGCAAGGGATCCAAGTTCTCACGGGGCCTGGGTGGCATCTAGGGTAGGGGTGTCATTGCCATGAGTTACCGTGGCCCCAGCGCTCAGGAGTGGCCCAGGGTTCCTCCTCGCCAGGCTTGTGGCCCTGAGCAGGATTGTAGGCCCTGAGCCCAGCCATCAGGAGTGTCAGGCTCAGTGGTCACCCCGATGCAGGGCAGATCGTGGGGATGCAGCCCCTGCAACTCTGCACAGAGCCTGCTCTTGAGGCATAGGAACCCTGTGCTCTCAGTGGGTTAGGCACAGTGGCGGTGCTGCCGGCTGGGTCTCCAAGCAGGCGCTGCTCTCACTTCCCACCCAGGGCCCCCGAAGCACGGCCCCAGCTCTGCACCCCAGGCCCCTCTCTGCCGAGGCCTCGGTGCCCAACTGCATTGTTCCCTTGTAGGCGGGTGACTGGGCCTGGCCTCATTGCCGCGGCCCCCAGGGCAGCGGGCTCCGGGGCAGCTCCCAGGGTTGGGCTCCAGGGACTGCCCGCCTCCTCCTCACGCCCTCCTCGCAGGCGCGGTGGGCGAGAGTGGCGACACAGGGCCAGGGTCAGAAGTGATGGAGGCTCCAGGCCTGAGGGCGGGGCCCACCAGCCGTGCAATGGCGGTGGCGGTGCAGTCCGCTGCCTCGGGATGCAGGGCACGTGGGACGTGGGGCGCAGGGGTCCCACCGCCGCCACTGCTGCTCCCACAGCTGCTCCTGCCGCCACTGCTGACGCCTCCCTGCTGCAGCTGGTGTGATGGTGGCGGTCACTTCGAATGGTCCGCCGCCGCCATCAGTAAGAATAGTCTGGTAACAAAATCGTTCTTGAGGATTCGAATTTCTGGGTTCATGCCATCCTCTCATCTTAGCCTTCTGACTAGCTGGGATTACAAGCTCATACCACTGTGCGTGGGTAGCTCCTATTTTTAATGTGCTTCCCCCCTCCACCCTGTCTGTCTTGATGAAGAGAGTACAACTTGAAAAGTTGGCACAGATAAACAGAGCTGGAGCTTACATATATATATCTTTTGAGATGGATTCTCGCTGGCTCTGTTGCCCTGGCTGGTGTAGAGTGGTGCGATCTCAGCTCACTGCAACCTCCGCCTGCCGGGTTCAAGCAATTCTCCTGCCTCAGCCTGCCAGTAGCTGGGACTTCAGGTGCCTGCCACCACGCCCAGCTAATTTTTGATTTTTAGTAGAGACGGGGTTTCACCATATTGGCTAGGCTGGTCTCAAACTCTGGACCTTCTGATCCACCTACCTCGGCCTCCCAAAGTGTTGGGAGTACAGGCGTGAGCCACCGCGCCTCGCCTGGGGCTTATATCTTACAACCTATGTGATTAGTTTAATAGCCAAATCTTCACGTGCTTCTCTCCCATCCTCTGCCATGCTACAATTAGTTTTTGAGGGACTTTGAGAGTTCTGTCCCCCTATCTTGAAGGGCATCCATGGTCACCTGCCACAGTGCCTCAGATATCCATTATTAATTACCTTTTGGGGGCATAGGCATTGAAGGCTTCTGGGCATGGCTTGATTATTGAGTGTTTGGGCTCTGAAGCCAGAAGGCCAGAGTTTAGAACTGGAGACTCCAGTGAGTGACCTTGGGCAAATAACTCTTCCTTTCTGCTCCTTAGCATCCTCCTCTGTAAAATGGGCATAAAAACAATACCCACCTCATTAAGGGATGTTGTGAGGACGTTACAAGGTAATATGTATGAGGCATTTAGAATAACACTTGGCTCAATAATAAGCCCCCAATAAATGTCAGATGTAAAGTTATTACCATTCTTGTTCTCTTAGCTTAAATCTTATTCAGTGCATTGCCTAGTAGAATTCTGAGGCAGAATGAGTCCATCTTATGACCTGAGCAAAGGAAAACGTTAGGAAACAGGGCATTCATTAACTAGGATGGTCTTAGGCTGAAAGTTTTACCATGTCCAGAATCCTCTGAGCATTTAAAGAATGAGTGTGCAGGCAAGGAGTTCCTAGGGAAGGACCAAAGAATCAGGGTGAGGTAGGCAGAGAATAAGATGGAGGGTAACTGTCCAGGGATGGGGAACACAGCCCTCGGCGTAGGCACAGGTGTCTGAGTCCCTGAGGGGAGGCGAATGGAGCAAAAAAGGTCGAGAGGAGAGGGAAGAGGCAGGACCAGAGAGGCAGAGGCGCGCTCCTGCCAGGGGTCCTGTGCAGTGAAGGAGGTGGACTCCTGGCTCCTTCCTCAAGGCCTCATGGCTTCCAGGTCAGGGCTGAGAACTGCAGGTCTTACTGGGCTGGAAACAGACAGGGCCATGGGGAAGTGAGACACGCTGCTAATCATACCTCCAGCTCACAGTCATCCCTCTGTTTGTCATCCTTTCAAGGAAAAGCCGTATCCCTAGGGCCCTCTGTTTAGCTCAGACCTTGGCCCGACGCCCAGGTTTTTCCGGTGCCGCTATCATATCTCAGGATTCAGCCAGGCATGGTTGGTAACTTCTTGTAATAGTCAAGACAGGAAGTGGTCAGGACCTGGAAATAGAGCAGCCATTGGGGGTGGGTAGGACTGACCCAGCTCTGGGTGCCTTCTCAGGCTGGTGGCACAGAATTGCTGGACTTGGCCTGGGCTGCTGGAACTCTAGAGATAATGTCTTTATGGATTTCCCAATTTTATCTCAGAAAATGGGAAATCTAGGAGTGTTTCAACACAAAAAGGAATTTCTCCCATTATTATAGCAATGCTGACTTGAAAAATCTGGGAGTGTCTGACATTCTATAGCCACACTTACAGTGAGGGAGAGCATTGAAGTCAGACTGAACTTTTCTGAACCTCATCTTTGCCACTAACTCCCTGGTGCTGTTGAGCTGATAACCTCATCTCTTTGTGCCTCAATTTTTTCACTTGTAAAATCAGGATTCCCCTGCATATCTTGCGCAGACTAAAAAAAAGTGTGAAAGAATGCTTAGCATAGTATCTTGCACACAATAATCTCAAAATAAATGGCATCTAGTATAATAATCATCATCATCATCATTGTCCCTTCACCCACCAAGCTTCAGTTTGCACCTTTGTAAAATGAGTTATTATGAGGATTGAGGGCAATGATCGATATTTGTGTAGAAGGTGATATATGGTAAGTGCTCTGAAATTCTAGTTTCTTCCCTTGGAAGAAAGCCATAGGCTGGGGAAGAGGAACTGGGTCAGCAGCTGATGTGCTGAGGGGAAGTGGGGTTGTGGGAAGGGAGGCCAGTCCCTGGCTGGAGTAGACCTGTGAAGTTAACCCTTTCTGTTGAGTAGAAATGTTGGGGATTGGAGAATGGACTGGCAATGAATTCAGGCAGATTTGGGGGAACTGGCTAGGTCCTGCTACTCCAGAGAAGCTGGTGAGTGGCAGGCTGGAGTGGTGATAGGACATAGCTGACAGTGTGGATATTGGCTACAGCAAGGGCCTTCTGAGTCCTCAGTGGCCCAAACTAGCCTCATGAGGTTTTGGATACTAGGATTCCTCTGGAGCAATTGTTTTTTTTTCTTATTATGTATATGTTTCAAGAATTTCAATAGCTTTTGGAGTACAAGTGATTTTTTTGGTTATACAGATAAATTATATAATGGTGAAGTCTGAGATTTTACTGCACCCATCACATTAGTAGTATATATTGTAACAAATATGTAGCTTTTTTATCCCTCACCCTCTCTCAACTTCCCCGCTTCTGAATCTCTAAAGTCCATTATACCACTGTGTATGCCTTTGCATACACAGAGCTTAGCTCCCACTTAGAAGTGAGAACATACAGTATTTGGTTTTCCATTCCTGAGTTACTTCACTTAGAATGATGGCCTCCAGCTCCATCCAAGTTACTGCAAAAGGCATTATGTTGCTCCTTTTTATGGCTGAGTAGTATTCTACGGTGTCGATATACCACATTTTTTTTTTTTTTGAGACTGAGTCTTGCTCTGTCGCCCAGGCTGGGGTGCAATGGTGTGATCTCAACTCACTGCAACCTCCGCCTCCCAGGTTCAAGCAGTTCTCCTGCCTCAGCCTCCTCAGTAGCTGAGATTACAGGCATGTGCCATCATGCCTGGCTAATTTTTGTATTTTTGGTAGAGATAGGGTTTCACCATGTTGGTCAGGCTGGTCTCAAATTCCTCACCTCAGGTGATCCACTCACCTTGGCCTCCCAAAGTGGTGGGATTGATTACAGGCATGAGTCACCGTGCCCAGCTACCACATTTTCTTTATTCACTCATCAGTTGATAGGTACTTAGGTGAGTTTCATATCTTTGCAGTTGTGAATTGTGCTGTGATAAGCCTAGGCATGCAGGTGGCTTTTGATACAAAGACTTCTTTTCCTTTGGGTAGATACCCAGTAGTGAGATTGCTGGATGGAGTGGTAGATCCACTTTTATTTCTTTAAGAAGGTGGAACAATATGGGCTGGGCGTGGTGGCTCAAGCCTGTAATCCCAGCACTTTGGGAGGCTGAGGTGTGTGGATCACCTCAGGTCGGGAGTTCAAGACCAGTCTGACCAACATGGTGAAACCCCATCTCTACTAAAAATATAAAAATTAGCTGGGTGTGGTGGCGCACACCTGTAATCCCAGTTGCTCGGGAGGCTGAGGCAGGAGAATTGCTTGAACTTGGGAGGCAGAGGTTGCAGTGAGCCGAGATCGCACCACTGCATTCGAGCCTGGGCGACAGAATAAGACTCTATCTTAAAAAAAAAAAAAGGAAGGTGGAACAGTTGTTGTTAACCCTAGAGGTCATAGACCCATTTGAGAAGCAAGTGAAAACTAAGGACCATTTCTATAGAAAAATGTATATCACACAAATGTTTGCATATTAGAGGGGGCTCACAGATCTCTAGGAACTCACTAAGGGACTTCAGGTGAAGAAACCTGGTAGACTTGTCCCAGCAGCACTAATTAAGCCCAAGGACTAGACACTAGATCCACCCATGGGTTGGCACAGGGCAGAAAACCTGATCTAGGAGCTGTCAGATGATGCTCAGTTTGACCAGTAAAGACAGTACCCAGCCAGTACCTACTATGCAACATTTTCCTGCCTTCTTTCAGCCAAAATTGGCCAGGGGCTAGTGATGGGCAGCAAACAATGAAAATCAATGAGTCCTGACTTGTAAGCAGAATGTGGGGGTAGATTAAACCAGTGTGGATGAGTTGACCCTAAGAGGAAAAAATAGCTCATATTTATTTACTTACTTGCTTTTAGAGATGGGGTTTCACCATGTTGTCCAGGCTGGTTTCAGACTCTTGGGCTCAAGGGATCCTCTCCTTGGCCTCCCATAGTGTTCACACCTAAAATCTCCCACACAGGGATTAAAGGTGTGAGCCACCATGCCTACCATTTACTGAATACTTACTACATGCCAATTACTGTGCTAAGTGGCTTACATTAATTTTTTTCATTTAACCTTACTTAAAACATTTATTTATTTTTTAATATTTTTAAGAGATGGTCTTGCTCTGTCACTCAGGTTGGAGTGCAGTGGCATGATCATAGCTCACTGCAGCCTTGAACTTCTGGGCTCAAGCAGTCCTTCCACCCCAGCCTCCTAAATAGCTAGGATTACAGGCATGTGCCAGGGCACCCAGCTAATTTTTTAAACATTTCTATAGAGATGAAGTCTTGCTTTGATAGGCTGGTTTTGAACTCCTGGGCTCAAGTGATCCTCCTGCCTCAGCCTCCCAAAGCACTGGGATTACAGGTGTGAACCATCGTGTCTCGTCTAATTCTATTTTATGGATGAGGAAATTGAGGCTTAGGGCAGTCAAGTAACTTGCCAGGGTCCCTCAGCTAGGAAATAGAGGTGCTAGCATTCGAACCTGTCTTTTAAGAATACAAACAAAGAGGCTGGGTGTGGTGGCTCACGCCTGTAATCCCGCCACTTTGGGAGGCTGAGGCAGGTGGATCACTTGAGGTCAGGAGTTCAAGACCAGCCTGGCCAACATGGTGAAACCCTGTCTGTACTAAAAATACAAAAAAATTAGTTGGGCGTGGTGGTGGGCTCCCGTAATCTCACCTACTCGGGAGGCTGAGGCAGAAGAATCGCTTGAGTCCAGGAAGCAGAGGTTGCAGTGAGCTGAGATTGCATGATTGCACTCCAGCCTGGGTGACAAGGGCAAAACTCTGTCTCAAAAAAAAAGAAAGAATACAAATATGAAATGTAAGAGAGGGCTGAAAAAAGTGTCTGGAGTCCAGTTGCAAGTTTGAATTCACTGGAGCAGGGTCCCAAAGAGGGTGACTGGGGATTTAGAGAGGTAGCAGAACAGGAGCTTCTGGCCAGAAGCCAAACAGTAGCCCCATCATTCTGGGGTTGGATGGGGAAGGGGTATGAATTGGTCTGAAATGGGGGATGGGCAGTGATGCCCTTTGTGGGTACATAGCTTGAATCTAGGGTTGTACCTTGTATGCTGAGCTGGATGGAAAGTCCTTGGCCCCTTCCTTCCTCCCTTCCTCCCTTCCTCCCTCCCTTCCTTCCTCTTCCTCTTCCTCCTCCTCCTTCCTCCTCTCCTCCTCCTCCTCATTCTTCTTCCTCTTTTCTTTCTTCCTTCCTGCCACCCCACCCACAAACCCCGCCCACCCCCCCCCCCACCCACAACCCCCCCCCACCCCCCACACCCC
>CAUYLZ010025140.1:0-53002 GCA_963573645.1 Pithecia hirsuta | reverse complement strand
TCAACGAGATAGAAAATTAACAAGGATATCCAGGACTTGAACTCAGACCTGGAACAAGTAAACTTAACAAATATTTACAGAACTCTCCACCCCAAATCCACAAAACACACATTTTTCTCAGTATCACATTACACCTATTTAAAAAGTGACTACATAATTGGAAGTAAATCACTCCTCAGCAATTGCATAGCATTTCACAGGTTTAAATAAAATATTGGTTGGCTGCTTGTTTGTTATTTTCATCCCTTATTCCTTCCTGTCTCCATTGTTAAGCACAATTATCGGCATAAAAGAGGTTTTTAATACCCATTTTTAGACTGCACTCTAGCCTGGGCAATAGCAAGAATCCCGTTCTCTCTCCCTGTTTCTCCTCCTCTTTCTTTCTCTCTTACATTCTTTTTCTTTCTTTCTTTCACTCTTTCTTTCTTTCTTCTTTTCTCTCTTTTTCTTTCTTTCAAAAAAAAAATGTGGCACTTACAAATCATGGAATACTATACAGCCATAAAAAGGATGAGTTCATGTCCTTTGCAGAGACATGGATGAAGCTGGAAACCATCATTCTCAGCAAACTAACACAGGAACAGAACACCAAAACTGCATGTTCTCACGCATAAGTGGGAGTTGAACAATGAGAACACATGGACACAGGGAGGGGAACATCACACACCAGGGCCTGTCAGGGGGTTGGGGGCTAGGGGAGGGATACCTAATGCAGATGATGGGTTGATGGTTGCAGTAAACCACCGTGGCACATGTATACCTATGCAACAAACCTGCACGTTCTGCACATATATCCCAGAACTTAAATAAAAAAGAAAGCAGGTCAATTAGGGAAAAACTATGTTGCAAGGAAGCACCAGGCAGCATGGCAGAGAAGGGACTGTCTGCCAAGAGGCAGGGGCTGGAGGGGAGTTTTACAGGATTGTGCTGCTGGGGCTATGTGCAGTAGCAGGATATGCTAGCAGGTTGTTTCTGGTTAGCCATCTATGAGAACAATTTCTGACAATCCCCAACTGGGACCTTTCCTCAATGCTGCTTACTTATCAGGACTCCAGGGTGCCTTGGCTCTGAGGCTGAACCACATGGGTCATAGCTTAATGGGGTTATGAATCTAAATTGGTAAGACTTTATCAAGTTTCAAATACTGACAAACTAATCTTAGTCACTTGAATCTCTGTTTTCTCATTTGTAAAATGGAGCAAATAGATAGGATTGACATTTCTGAATTATGTTCTGTAGAAACGTAATAAAAATTATCTGGAAAAGTTATCCCAAATCAAAATTTAGAAACAGTGAGTTTAACATATTTAGACTAGCGTGTTACCACAGGGGGTCTGAGAGAAGTGTTTGAAATGTAGCCAATGTGACTTGGGAATTTCAGTTAATGTTCTCCAAACTTGAGTGTGGAACTCTTTTTCTATAAGATCTCTCTTCTCAGTGTTTCTCATATTACACTTTGGATAAATGCTAACCTAGAAAGTCTTTGTTTTTTTCTCCTAATTGTAAAATGCATGATGTTATGAAAAATCATGTCCATCAACGTAAGACATCACATAATTGATCAGTTAAGAAAATCCATTTCCCAAGAAGCAAATTAAGAGATTGGTGTTTCCTGAGTTATTAAGCTTCATGAAGAATATGGCAGAAAAGAGGGCCTGGAAGGAAAGGGAGGCAGGAAGGGCTATAGAGGACTCTGTCCGGAAGAAAGGTCCATAACTCCTCTAGGGACTTCAAATTCACTTGTTTTTGAGGAGCCAGACAGTCATGTGTCTTGTGATCATAGGGGACCCTGGATGTCTTTTTGGGGTGGTAGTTATCAAAAAAAGGAAGACTGTATCTGATAGGTTCAAAAGTTCTACCACCAAGACCTTCACCCACAGAATAACACATGATGAGCAATGAATGAGACATCATTTAACGTACTGCAAAAGCAGCACAGAGGATGGAAAGCTCTGAAAATAGAAAGGTGACATCCCACGCCTTCTCTCTGGAGGCAGCTGGGGGTACTTCCTTCATGCCTTGAAAATCTACCGCAGGTATGTGGAGATCCAAGAATCTCAGCGATTTCTAGAGACCAGAAACAAAACTTTACAGGATGACCAGTGTAAACTGATTGTGGTGGCATTTAGTGACACTTATTTCCTGTGAGTCACAACAGCTCCATACTGGCAGATCTACACAACTGGAGTTATACAGAGAAACGAAAGCACCTCAGGGCAGAAGCTGACATGCAATTCCTACTGGAGTTTCTTTCCTTCTTTAGAGGTTGCTTAGTGGACACTCCACAGGAAAAGAGGAGCCACAGCCAGGATGGCTGTCATTGAGTAACTTTCACCACTGAAATATTAATTACTTCTTATCCAAAGTAATTATTATTTTTTTTTAGATGGAGTTTTGATCTGTCACCCACGCTGGAGTGCAGTGGCACGATCCTGGCTCACCGCAACCTCCGCCTCCCGGGTTCAAGTGATTCTCTTGCCTTAACCTCCCTAGTAGCTACGATTGTACTATATAGTTTCTCAGTTATAAAATCTGGCCAGATAATCAGACACAATTACTCTCTTTATTCGCTCTGTGAAGAGACCTCTTTTCTAGCATGCAGAGGGCATCACTGAGCCTAACAGCACGTCAGACACCAGGCCACTGTCATGAGCTGCCATGCACACACATGTCCCTAAAGCAGGTCAGCAATTCCATAACAACATTAAAACAGCAACCAGGGAAGCAGAGCCCCATGGCCGAGACGCACCCAACCAGATTGCAGTGCTATTTTTATCCCTCGAGCTGAGTGTATTGATGGAATGGAGAATTACTTTTGTATTAAATGTGGCCAAAAACCTAGCAAGTGTTAATCTCTGGAAATCTGTTACAAATTGGATGGCGAGCACCAGCAAACTGCTATTTTTAAGTCTAAAAATAGTTCTTGGTTCTCTTGTAAGTAATGCAGCAGGAAGACAAGAAATTTTAATTCAATCGGTCAGGGTGGTTTGGTTTTGACAGTCAATTCCTGAATATAGTAGCAGGGATGGGCCTCTGGAGTCCCAAGTGAGAGGGGTCAGGTGCTGAGAGGATGGGCAGAGGCCCTGGAGAGTGTGCATTTACATCTCTTAGCTGTTCTGGCCTAGATAGCACAGCTCTAGAACCAGAAATAGTCCAACTCGACGTTTTGGGGGCATTTATGTGATTGCGCTACGAGTAGGGTCACACATGAGCAAAATCAGGGTGGCAGATTCACTGCCTAGGTACCGGTTTGGACCAGTGATGAATATATTGGCCATATAAAGTTAGTATTGGCTCTATTTCCTCCAGCTGTGTCCCTTCAGAAATCAGATCCTTTTTATTCTGTCACAGAGGTGGAGTTTCCAGTTAGGGTTCATGCGGAGGTGGCTAGAACCAAACCAGCTAAGGCATAGCCCCTTCAGACTCAGGTGGGACGATTCTTCAGTCATACAAACCCATTCCTTCATGAACACTTTTCAGAACACTCCCTCCAGGGCTCAGTCCCACACTGTCTAGTATTCATTCCCTATCCCCTTTATGGAGCCCAGCTACACTCTGGCTCAGCTTACTGTTGCTTGGGTAGAGATCCTAGACCATCTCATTTTGATGTTCGTACCCCTCCCGCTTTCAATGTTACCCAGTGTGCCTGGTCCCTATTCCAGGGCCTCTGTTCTATTTCCCCATCACACTCCAGTTCTGTGCCTGTGTCAGCCTCATAGGCTGGCGCAGAAACTTTGCCAGACTCCTCTCCCTAGAGCTTGGCCCCATCTCCTCTTTCCATCTGCCAACAGAAATCTTGCTTCAATCTGCACAGTCTCCTGAGACCTAAGGATGAGGACCTTCACTAGCTAGGGCCTTCTGATGCCAGGCTCACCCTACCAGATCATACTTGTGGGAAAGCATTATCCTTCCAGGATAACACAGTGGTTAAAAGCATGACCTAGACATTTATCCTGTCTTTCCCATATTGAATGTATTTTAGGGTGTCTACTTGACAAGGTCAAATCCTTCTTATGGAATTCTAGCTAATAAATGCATAAAGAATAGTGGAATTAGAAAACTACCACTTTGGAACATCCAATGAAACATGAGGTCTATTCTAGGCAATGATCAGTGACTGCTCAAAGCATTAGGTAAAATTTTGATGGGGAATTTTATAAAGGATGGATCAGGTTGACAACCTGATTTGACTAATCCATCTTAGAGGAATTAATGGGAAGACAGCCTGATAATATGAGCCTTCTGAAGGGATTCAATGGAAATTTGAAAGCCCCGCCATGAGGTAACCTTTTAAAAAATTAAATCTGAATCTAATCAAGTCTTCAGATGCAAATATTAGTTTACAAACTTATGGGGGATAAAGGAATATGTTAAATGATGTTGTGTGGACTCAGACATGTAGAGATTGTGAGATTACACCACAGAATAAATATGCCAGTATTCAATAAATACATGGCATTTAAAAAGGAAGAGTTACCTTTAATATTGAAAAAAAATCAAGACCGTACCAACCAAAAGAAACACGTGGGTGAAAGTGCTTTGTAAGTGGCCAAGTTGTTAAATATTCATTATTATTATTATAACAATTGCTCTACATCTTAGTCCCGGATCCTTAAGTCTAGGATATTCATTGCTAAGATAAGCTTCAGAAACTATCCACTTTACTTTCTAAACCTTGTGTCTAGAACAGTTAAAGAAACTTAGATATAGAATGTGAGGAAAACACAATTTTCTAATGAATAGGAGGAAGCTATGACAAACAGCCTAAAACGTCAACCGATGGCAAAACTAAAAGTCTAATCAGACATCAGTATGTCATTCTTAAACTTTCATGCACTTTTTAAAAACCTTCTGATTGCAGAAAGCTTTGGCATGGTAACTTACGCATACTTACATACTCACTTTAAACAGTATGATAATGTTATACGTTTCTATATGCACATATGGACATGGAAAAATGTGTTACTATTTGTATACATACATACCTTGTAGCCATGAATAACAATCCTTTTACTTTTTCTCTCCTCCAGGTAAAATCTTACAACGTAAAACATTGACTATTGGACACTCTTGGGAAATAGATCCATCTGGGTGCATGAGGAATCCCAAATAAATCAAAATTTGACCTTTTCAATGATCAGTTTTCGTTTTTGCTTTTCTGGGGGGTAACCTTTCTGAACTGTGCTTTACTCTTCCCTGCATCTTAAAAGAAGAATACCAAACACTTCCTTGACCTGAGACTTGTCATTATAAACATGATAGTACATGGGTATAATATATGCCTTTGGAGTTCATTCAAGGTATTTAAGGTGTTGACTATTTTCCAATCCATGAAATGATCTCAGCTGTGCTCTTTGAATCTTTTTTTGCTGTTGTTGCATGAAATCAATAGCTTATTTTTTCTATTGTTCAGCAGAATTTCATCTTATGGATATACCACAATTCATTTATCAAGAATTTAAAAATTTGTATATGCTACAAATACACGATTCATTGCCAATATTTTCTGCTTTAGACTAGTGGTTAGCACAAGATGGCCTGCCTCTCTGCAAGCCACAACCAGCTACTGCCTGATTCTGCATGGCTCATGAGCTTCAGAATGGCTTTTACATTTGTAAACAGTTGGAAAATCAAAAGCAGAATAAACACCCCTATGTAAAATATCCATGTAACAAATTTTTACTTACACTCCCTAAATCAATTTATTTAAAAATTTTTGTGGTACACAAAAATTATATGAATTCTTACTTCTACATTTGACAGTTTTTCTTTCTATTCATGTGTTTCAGCTTGCCTCTGTAGCAGCTACTTGGTCATCCCTTCTAATTGCTGCTCCCAAGCTGTTTTATTACCAGATAATCAAGCTCATTGATTTGTGGGCAAAGTAAGAGTAAAGAGGCTCTGCTAGGACCAAAAGATTCTTTTGTAGGTAAAGTGCATGACCTTTAGTACCTGGGCTTTGTGAACGGTATTTTGCTGCTAAGAGGTGTTTTCTGTTGCCTTTCAGGTTCTCAGCTATGTTTCACATAAGTGAATGAGGCTGCTAAAAAAATGATTGCTCAGAAATATGAGATAAAAATGTATCCTTGGAGTGTACTTGAGTGGAGGCTTCCATTAACTCCTTTTAGGGAAAATACAACTTAGTGCCATGAAAAACTAAATCTTGCTTTTCTTAAATTCACAATGAACCTCTGTACCATCATTACGCTGAGGCCCCAAACTCTAATTACAAATTACCCTTTTAAGGCAAAAATGACAAATTTAATGTCCCCCTCAGATTCTATTTGAATAAGTTTACTGTATATGCCGGACCCCTGGAAAATGGAAGTTTACAAACTGTATTTACGGTTCCTTCTTATACAAATGCCTGGCCGTACGATGAGCATTTAATACTCACAAATGATTTTCTGATTAAAGAGAATTTTTTTTCAGCCCAATTGGAATAATACTTGGATACAGTTAGGGTAGGACTGTGATTTTTATGAAGCCCCTGGTTGAAGTGTATTATTCTAGCCCTCTCGCCTGCATGAACCTCACCCCCTCAATCTCTCCCTTCCTTTTTGCATGAATCAACACATGTCCCTAGTATGACACCACATAATGTCCCCAGCCCCAACCCCTTTCAGTTAGATCTTGAGTGTCCTCAGCTTATTCATGCTAGATAAATAGTAAGTGCTTGGAGATAACAACAAGAACTCTTCAGGTCCTTTCCATAATTCCCACTAGTGATTCCTGTAATATCAGAGTTTAGTGCTTTTCCCAATTACAATGGGCTTACCTTGCTCCTTGCAATTGGAAGTGGAATGTCTGTGATTTCAGTGTGTGCATAGAGCAATGGATGCATGGCTTAAAAGCACAAGCCAGGTAATCCTAGGCTTTTCTGAGGATCCAGCAGCCCAAACGTACAGAGCATCATGAGAGCATTACTGCAGGAACAAAACATTTTCATCTAAAATGAAATGTCCATTAGCACATCCTCACAGCACTCTCTCCTCTCCACGAGACTGGAAAATCACAGGAGGAAGCTGAGCTGATTTGATGAGACCAAAATTCCTTTTAATTATGCTGAATAACCTAGCTGCTATTATTATTTGGGCCAAATAAATGTATAATTGCCACTATTCAGAAGTTCTTTCTCTTAAAATGACAAATATCTTTATGACAACAAACTGTTCCTGAGATGGAAAAACAAAAATTCTCAAGATATATCTTCTGCATCATTGGTTTGCTTCTGAGATATTCTGCTTTTATTCACATTTTAATAAAGTAACAGTGGTGGTGGGTTATAGGAGTATGAAATAGTAAAGTGTTCTGTTTTCAGGATCAGGAATATTCCCATTATGTTCATTTGGAAAATAATTTGCAGGTTCCCACTTACCTGTTCTATACATGTCACACAAAGTTAACTGAATTTGCTTCAAAAACTTACAGAAAATTAGAGCTGGTAGAATTGTTTGAGGGATTTGTGTTACCTCATTCAGAGTACCTTGGCTAGTGAGCTCAAGGCAAGAGTTTGACCCCAGTGGAACCCATAGGCCATAGTCCTGACCCACTCATCCTAAAAACAAAGGTGAGGCTGGTGGACCAGTCTACATTAGCATGAGCCAACTTTAGACAGATAACAAGAGACAATAAAGCATAGTGGTTAAGTGCACTAGACTTAAAATCTAATAAACCTAGATTCAAATCCAGCTCCACCACTAAATAGTTGGTTCATTTTTGGCATGGTACTTAGTCTCTTTGAGCCTTATTTGCATCATTTACAAAGTGGTGGTAGTCATAGTGCACATACATTTAAGGCTAAAAAAGCATTCTAGGTATTTTAAGCAGAAAGGGATTTAACACAGGGAAGTGGTTTTTTAAAAACTGTTGGAAAGACTAGAGTAGTGCCAGTCAGGGGAGCCACCAATAGACCACATACTTCAATGGCACATCATCGTTACTGAATTCTATAGGCCATGAAGCTGCTGTTGCTGCAGCCACGGCTGCCTCTTCTTCCCACAAAGCTGGTGATTAACGCTGTATTGTGGAATTCTTTGCAGCAAATATTCACATTCCTCCGACCTTACTTGCTAGCAAGGATGTAGCCATGACCTCACTTTTATCTTCCAAATCTTGCTTGGGAGATATCATTGCCTCTCACGGGTAGCATCCAGAAACCTAGCTTTCTTCCAAATCATTGTCTCTCACAGGTAACATCCAGAAACCTAGCTTTCAGGGAATCTGGTTTTTACAATAGATTTTCAACGCCAGCAATGTAGGAATGTGCATGGAAAGGAATGTGACTGAATACAACATGGCAACAGACAATATCACATGTGATACCTACCTCATTGACTTGCTGTAAGGATTATACGAGATTATTCGGGTAAAAGACTTAGCACCGTGTCTGGAATATAGTTAAGCACTCCATATTTATATGGTAATTTATATAGTTGTTATATTACTGAAACTGTGGCATCCCTTGTGCATTGATTGCAACTTAATCACGCAGTTCTCCCTTCTAGAGCAACTTTTTCAACATTAATTCCTATATGTCAAAGGCTCTGTATCAAGGCCATCTCATTTTCCTTTTGCTCCCAATCTACCCCAGGCTTTTCTCAATTCCAAGTTTTATCCTATCTTTATCCCTCAACATACCGTACCTGGCAAAATGTATCTCCTATACATTCTCAGCAGTTAAGCAAACAAACAATTATTATTTTTTTTTTGGTCAAGGGCAAAGAGGGCTTAATCTTCAAACATTCCCAGGGAAAGGGGAAGTATTTACCTTCCATCGGCCTAAAGTAGAAAAGGAAAGGGAGAAGGCTGGGCATGACAGCTCATACCTCTAATCCTAGCACTTTGGGTGGCCAAGGTAGGTGCATTGCTAGAATGCAAGAATTTGAGACCAACCTGGATAATATGGTGAAATCCTGTCTCTACAAGAAATAAAAAATTAGGTGGGCATGATAATATACACCTGTAGTCCCAGCTACTTGGGAGACAGAGATGGGTAAATCACCTGAGCACAGGAATCGAGGCTGCAGCAGTGAACTATGATGATCATGCCATTGCACTTTAGCCTGAGTGATGGAGTAAGACCCTGTCTCAAAAAATAGAAAGAAAGGAAGGAAGGAAGGAAGGAATGGAGGGAGGGAGGGAGGGGAGAAAAAAACACTTATTCCAATGGAAGCAGGTTGAAAGGTCCTATCCTGATAAGTAAGGTCCCATTCTGATAAGTAGTTACATATAGTCAGGTGTCAAGTAGGAATTATTTCTAAGATTCTGAAGTCAGAGTGTAGCTATGTTCCCCCCAACCTAAGATTTTAAAAGCCCCAAGATCATTAAGAGTTTAGGTGACATCTTCCATTTCAAGACGGAAAATTGGGCATATAGATTTACTGCTTTCTTTGACAAAATTCTATTAAAGAGTAGCAAAATTTAACAGCAAAGCTGTGGTACTATTGAGAATAGTAAGAGTGCTGCCATGGTCTCAGTGTGTCTTCCCAAAATTCATATGTTGAGATTTAATCCCCAATGTGATAGCATTAAGAGTTGGGGCCTTTAGGAGGTGATTAAGTCATGAGGACAGACCCCCTCATGAATGGGATTGGTGACCTTATAATACAGGTATGAGGGGGCTGTTCACTCTTTCTGCCTTCTCCCACCATGAGAAGACAGCATCTCCGATGAACGTCTATTCACCACACATTGAATCTGCTTGTGCCTTGATCTTGGACTTCTCAGGATTCAGAACTGTGAGAAGTAAACTTCTGTTTACAAATTACCTAGTCTGTGGTATTCTGTTACAGCAGCCTACACAAACTAAGACACATGCCATTAGCAGCTCAGATTTTTGATCAATTTCCTGAAGAGAAAGAAAATAGGAATTGGGTGAATAGATAAACTGGAGCTGCTGAAAAGAAATCTGGAATATCTACAGAAAGAAGGCTTGGCAGCGAAGAAAGTTATTGTCCTGGCAGGCTCCAAGCTAGGACAGCCAAGTCAGGGAATGTTCTTTCTACTTCTTGGCATCTGTCCTCCTCCTCTCTACCTGGCCAAAATAGAGACCTGCAGGAAGGAATAGTAAATAGAGTTCTGCTTGGAAAGGGATCATGGCAAGGAGCAGAGCAGATCTTCAGGGAACTCCAGAGAAAGAAAGGAAAGGAAGCTCTACCTAGAGGGAAGTACAGCAAGGAACTTCCCACAGCACTAACACAAGAGTAAATATGCTTCATCTTGGCAATCGTGGACATGTTCTCTTCCTATGCCCCCTAAAAGGAGGTCATACATTGACATAATCTCTTACCAGAGTCAGCCCAGTGACTCGCATGAGAAGCCAGAGAAGAGATAAAGAGAAGATCCCTATATCCCAACATGGCCCTTCACACATAAACGTGAACAGTCAACAAAGATTATTAGACACTTGAGGAAAACCAAGAGCACGGATAACAGGAAATATTAAGATTTGTAAAAGGCAGAGCATTTATTCTGAAGAAAATAGAGATACTATCAGATACAGAAAAAAGTTTGAAAATTTGAGTTATCATGCTTCTTAGTGTTGAGAGAATTTTGCCTCCATAAAACAAGAACATGCTGCTATAAAAAAAAGGAGCAATAATAGAATAAGAAATATCCTTAGAAATTAAGAATATCATTACTAAAATAAAACAGTGTATTAGAAAGTTTGGAAGGATCTCACCCAGAAAACAGGAAATATACAAAGAAATGTAAAATATGAGGGGAAACATAGAAAAACATGATGTTAATCCAGGAACTTCACCACTATTAATGAGAGTTTCAGGATGATATAACAGAAAAAATTAGGAGTGATAATTATTTTAAAAACTAAGGCAAAAAAAAAATTCCCAGAGTTGAAGGTTTCTGAGAATTTTATACTAAGAGAAACAGTGCCAGAATACACTGAAAGGGACAGAGAGAGGATTAAATGCAAGAAGGTTGTCAGACTCAGCATTCTATAGGCAGGGAACAGGCTGATTAAACTACTCAGTTGCAAACTCTACTACACTTCTTTGAAAAAGAAAGAATGACTCAGAGGGTGGAGCAGAGAGTCCAGAAAGCGGAGCCTGGAGCCCCACAGGCTTATGTGCAGGCCTTGAAACCTAACGGAGTTTGCCCTGTTGGATTCTGAAATTGCTTGGACCAGTAATTTCTTCCTTCCCCTTTCTCCCTTTTTGAATGAGAATGTCTGTAACTGCTATTCTATACTTGTCCCACTACTGAATTTTGGAAACAGATGATAACTTGTTTCTTCAGTTTTACAGGTCCACAGATGGAGAAGAATTTTGCCACAAGAAGGGTCACGCTCAGAGTCTCACTCATACCCGATTTAGATGACTTAGATGATGAGACTGAAGGGTTTTTAAGTTGATGAGACTTGATTTTAGACTTTGAGTTGACATTGCAATGAGTTGAGACTTCTGAAGATATTAGGATGGGATGTATGTATTTTGCATGTGGGTTGGATATGAATCTGGGGGGCCAAGGATAGACTGTACTAGACAGAACAATGGCTCCCCAAAAAAGTTCACATCCCTACCCCTGGAATTTACCTAACATGGTAAAGGGACTTCAAAGATTAAGCAGGGATTTTGAGATGGGGATATTATCCTGGATTATCCAGGTAATCTAACCACAAGAGTCTGTGTAAGAAGGAAGTAGAAAGGTCAGAGAGAAAAGACACTGTGATAACAGAGTCAGAAAGAGAGAGAGACTTGAAGAAGCTATGCTGCTGGCTTTGAAGGTGGAGGAAAGGACCACAAGCTAAGAAATGCAGGCAGCCTCTAGAAAGTGGAAACAGCAAGGAAATGGATTCTTCCAAAAAGCCTGAAGATGACGTGGAGCCCTGCTGACTCATTTTGGACTTGACTTCCAGAACAGCCGGATAATAAATGTGTGTTATCTTAAGCCATTAAATTTGGGGTTGTTATAGCAGCAATAGGAAACTAATAAAGAGATCAAAACCTTCAACAATAAAAGAGCCTATTCAAAGCTGGAAACAGGAAGGAAACGGATTCTTCCAAAAAGCCTCAAGGCAGGAAGAAGGAGGGAGATCACCTAAATACATCATTGCAGTATTTTAAAATATGAAAGAGAGCGACTAGACCCTAAACTTTTTTTTTTTTTAAGACAGAGTCTCATTCTGTTACCCAGGTAGTGTGCAGTGGCACCCTCTTGTCTCACTGCAACCTCAATCTTTAGGTTCAAGCAATTCTCCCACCTTAGCCTCCCGAATAGCTGGGACTAAATGCATGTGCCACCATGCCCAGCTAATTTTTTGTATTTTTAGTAGAGATAGGGTGTCACCAAATTGGCCAGGCTGGTCTTGAACTCCCATCCTAAGTGTTGGGATTACAGGCTTGAGCCACCATGCCTGGCCTAGACCCTAAACTTAAAGGGTAGTGGGAGAGAATATGGAAAAAGTAAGTTTCAGCAATATTAAATGCTAATAGACAATGGAGCAATTCCTTCAGAAGTCTGAGATAAATTTATTTTGCTTATAATCTACAATGCCATACATGGTAAAACTCTTAATTCACCATGAGGACAGAACAAAGACATTTCTGAACATGTAAAGATGCAGAAAACTTACCCTCCTATACCTCTCTTGTATCATTTTTTAGGGAGTTACTTAAGGATATGCTCCAGTACACAAGGATGTAAAGCAAGAAAAAGGGAGATAGAGGATCCAGAAAACAGTGGCTCCAATTCAGGAAAGTAGCACAGAGAAGTCCTGGGGTAAGAGCTGGACAGGTGGCTTTGGAGAGCAGCCAGAACAGGTGGTTCTAGAGGGAGAAGACTGGGGTAGGGGAAGAAGGGATTCCAAGAACTATATATGATTATAAAGAAATTGAAAGTCACTTAGACAGTGAAAAGGGCACAGAATGGACAAATAGGGATGATAGAGAAAAAGAAAAAGGAAAGAAAGCATTTAAAGCTTTTAGGATACATTAAAGGTGATAAAAATCATGGCCCAAATGAAAGTAACCTGGAAGTCAGTGGGTTTCAGAAAAAATAACATTGATTCCAAGCAAGAGAGAGCCCAAAGAAGAAGCCGAAAGATAATAGAAATATAATCATGAGTAAATATGATTCTTTTTCCAACAACTAAAAAAGAAGGCAGTTGGAAACTCCCAACAAGGCAATAGCCACCTATAAGAAAGATGTGGTTCAATTATGAAGCAAAGGTTACTATGACATGATGGATGGTGACCCACCGGTGGACTGTAAGAAAGAAAAATCAATTTGATCACTTTCCTTTTAAGTCATGACATTGGAGTCAGGGACAAAAAAATGTAATCATTTATTCTTGGCTCTAAAGGAAAAAATTATATAACATAAACTGTAAATACTTTTAACTCCTTTTCATTTTTTAAAAAAGAATCTCTGGAGAAAGTATGAAAGACAACTAGGCTTCAGAACAAAATATCAGTGTTATCACGATTACCGTTTCCTCCCTACCAAATGAAATCAGTAATCAGTGGACATAATCAGCTTGGGTTTAGGGGTTACATTGTACAAAAAATAACATTTCTTTAAACATTAGAGAATTACACTCAATTCAGAACAGTTGTTCTCAGACTTAAGCTTGTGTCAGAATCACCTGGAGGGCTTGTTAAATCAGATTGCTGGTTTCACCCAAGAGTTTCTCGTTCAGTGGGTCTGGGGTGGGGCCCAAGAATTTGTGTAAGTTCCCAGGTGATAGAGGTTGAGGGTCATTTATCCAAAAAGCTTGGGAACACTTGTGTTTCAGATTTTTTTATTTTTTGGAATTTGGAATATTTGCATATATTATACATAATGACATCTTGGAAATGGACCCAAGTCTACACACACACACACACGTCCCTATAAACATAGCTTAAAATTAATTTTATGTAATATTTTTAATTTCGTGCATGAAACAACGTTTGTGTACATTGAACCATTAGAAAGCAAAGGGGTCACTATCTCAGCCACCCATGTGGAAAATCTGGTATTTAGCATCACCATCATCTCCGATTCGAAACTTATGTTACTAATAAGCACTTCCAAAACGTCCAGGATTTTTGAAGCATTTTGGATTTTGAATTTTCAGATTAGGCATGGTCAGCCTGTGCTAATTTGAGGGAGATACAAATATGAGGCAGGGTGGTGGTGGTGAATGAGGTAAAATGAGCAACTGATGATACTTCCCATTCCAACTCACTTATTGGGCAAAATGCAGATGCAGGTGAAATCATCATTCACACTAGAGTTCTGCCTCCCCCACACCCTCCTAGCCTGCCTTCCTCCTGCCCCGCTTTCTCTCTCCCTCCTTCCTCATACCCACTTTCCTCTTCTTTTACGGCCAAACGAAGTTAGCTAATATGTATGAGCTAAGTGCACACATACTGCAACTGCACTCTATATTTTACAGCGAGGAGTCAGGACAATTTACCAATCACTAATAGAATTAAAAATAAGAGGTTTAGTCATACTATTTGCAGTCAAAAAAGTAACCTAGAGAGGACTTTACAAGAGCAATGTAACTGTTGGGAGAAAGGGAATAGTGTAAGTGAACTAAGAACTCATCTGTCATAGGAGGAAGAGTCAGCAGCCGTATTAGTCTGTTTTCACACTGCTATAAAGAAATACCCAAAACTGTAATTTAGGAAAGAGGTTTAGTTGACTCACACTTCCACATGGCTGGAAATGCCTCAGGAAACTTACAATCACGGTGGAAGGTGAAGGGGAAGCAAGGACCTTCTTCACGAGGTATCAGGAGAGGTAAGGGCAAGCGGGAGAAATCCCAGACGCTTATAAAACCGTCAGATCTCGTGAGAACTCACTCTCAAAAGAACAGCATGGGGAAAACAGCCTCCATGATCCAATCACCTCTCTCCCTTGACACAAGGGGATTACAGGTCCGTTCCTCAACATGTGGGTATTACAATTCCAGATGAGATTTGTGTGGGGACACAGAGACAAACCATATCAGCAGCATACACTTAATATTTGCAGACATGGAGGAAACCACTTGAAGAACCGGAACCTAGAATATTGAAGAGGGAGTCAGGGATGGGCAGAGGTGAGACAAAGATCGAATGTTTAAGTGACTGCCCTGGGCAGCAGTACTAGCCGGCCTAGGGATAGAACAAGGTGGAGGAAGCCTTGTTTTTCATATTGTAAACCTCAGTGCCTTGTGAATTTATTTTGTAATGCTATTACTTCTATAGTAACCAGATAAACACATGTTTTTAAAATTTTTATTTTAAAATTTAAATAAGTCAGTTGAGATGAACCCAATGATGTGAGTTTTTATTCCTAGGACCCTGAAGGGATGTCACCGGCTTTCTTCTTTTAAAATAATTTTATGCTCTCAGCTTCCATGCTTAACACCATTTAGGTTTCCTGCAATTAAGTCTGATGGCTGCACAGGACAAGGGGGTCCCCTCTAGCCCTGCAGTGGCAGGTTCAGTGCTTTTTAGTGATCTATAAAACACAGGCTGGGGAATACCTTTCAGGAAGCAGCAGTGTGAGGAGATTCTTTTAGGGACTTTTAATCAACTCAGGGATTTTATCTGAAAAAGCTGAAAGATTAAAATCTAGGTGTATGTTTCAAAAAAAAAAAAAAAGAAGAAGAAGAAGAAACAGTGACTCCCCAAGAGCTGATAATGGCACTATTGCTGCTTTCCCAATGGAAGCCTCAGTCATCAGTTCCTGTTCATTTGAACTCTTGTTTCTCAAATTGGGGGAAATGCCCCCTTCACATATACACCCATTCACCTGCATCCAAGTGAAGCAGCTCATGCCTTCAACCTTAGATGGCCTGACTGGTAAAAGGTTCCTTGCCTTTCTGAACACCCCTAGAAGGAGAATTGTCCTTTTAGTTTCACTGTCACCTGCTTTTCAAAAACTTTAAACAAGTACTGCAGAGAGAAGCCTGGGAGATATCTGAGAAAAATAACCCTGATTCCCAGTTCATTATGACCCTGTGGCCCATAACAAGATTCAGGCGCTTTAATTCTTTTACTGGATTGTAAGTTTCCTGACCACCGAGTTACATGATTAATCCTCATTTACCCCCAATTCTCAGTTTCAAAAAGAAAAAGTTAGGCCCCTGAGATGCTGTATGTGTATGCAAAACGCATTACAAATTTCCAAACAAACAAGATTAATGCCGACCCAGCAATGCTGACTCCCAGGCTTACATTTGTCTTAATGATTGTTATTTCTCAAGGCAGTAATGAGTCTTGCCATTGAGTGCTAGACTGTTGGCCACCTGAACCTCTTACTTATTGCAACCTGCAGTTAAGGCCTTGGCATTCATTCAAGCCCCAGCCTTGGATCATCTGTCTGAAATCCAGACCTGGGCCAGGCCTAGCGGCTCATGCCTGTAACCCCAGCACTTTGGGAGGCCGAGGCAGATGGATCACTTGAGGTCAGGGAGTTTGAGATCAGCCTGGCCAACATAGCAAAATCCCATCTCTACTCAAAATACAAAAATTAGCTGGACATGGTGGCACGTGCCAATAATCCCAGCTACTTGGGAGGCTGGGGTGGGAGAATTACTTGAACCCAGGAGGCAGAGGTTGCAGTGAGCTGAGATTGTGCCACTGCACTCCAGCCTGGGCAACAGAGTGAGACCCTGTCTCAAAAAAAAGAAAAGAAAAGAAAAAGAAACAGACCTGAAGGGAGTCTGGGATCTGGAATTGCAGTGCTGGTGGGCCAGAGGAGGCCAAGCCCAGCATCACTCACTTGGCCAGACACACTGGCTAAGTGCTCCAACACTGGGCAAACAGCTCTGAGTTTAAATTCTTGCCTGTCATTTTTGAGCTGTGAGTTTTTGGGCAAGTCGCACAGTCTCCCTGAACCTCACCTCCCCCATCTGTGAAATGGGGAGACTACCAATGGCATCTATTTCATGAATCCTGTATGAAGACTAGATGGAATGATGCTTACATAGGCATAAAGGTGCCTGAAATATCCTCATTGACTGGTAGCTTTTAGTATCAACCATGTCATTTTTCTTATTAAAATTGACATATTGATTAATCAGATTTATTAAATCTTCTCTAGGAGAGAGAAGTAAAACCATAAACTTCTATTAGAAATAGGGAGAGTTAAGTCCAAAAACGGATCCCTTCCATGGGGAAAGCACCTCAGTGCAGATGGTTTGGGAAGAGCTCTTTGACCCTTGGATCGCCCTCAAGTTTCCTGTTCATAATCACAAGCGACTTCACGTGGGTCATAACAAGGACATCTTAAATGAAAAGCGAGAAGGACCATCTCTAACAGAAGCTGGGGGAGCTCGCTCACTGCGCCGAAGGCCCTGTGATGGATGGGTTAACCATCCTGGGGGCAGAGCAGAGCAGTGTGACAGCTTCCCAAGCAGCTATTTTTATCTTGTGTTTTGAGCATCTGACTCAAGCTGGGTAAAAGGGTTCATTTTCTCACTTGGAAAGTTTTCAAAACACCAAAGGATTTGATCAAGAGGCAAATAGACTCACTCCAGCCAAATCTTTTTCATTGGTCAAGAAAAAAAAAAAAAGGCTAGCAAAAATTTAATCATAAATCTGCTTCCGGCAATATACGGGCCCATTCAGGGGAACTTGTCATTTGTTTATCAGTAGCAGACAGCAGCTTCCTGCAACCAACAGCATCTGTCACCCTGCAAAAGGACATCTTTTCATTTTCATGAAGAGTAGTGAAAATTTTAAGGCAAAGCAAATGACAAAATATTTGACTGCATTTATCTGCCTCTTGGCTATTTTTACCCCTGTGCCATGCAAACGCCTTACAGGCTTCTCCGACAATATCTTACTTTTTATTCTTGTCCTGCTTAGCGGCCAAGGCAGTGTGTTGTCATTTACATTTTACAGATGGTGAAGCTGAAACCCTGAAACTTCAGTAACATGAACATGGTGGGGCCGGAACTGGAAAACACTCCATGGTTGATTTAAAACTACCCTAAGTCCCAAGGGAGACACAATGGTCGTCAGGGAAATGGAAGGAATACCAGTTCTGTGTCAACTTTGAGCAGAGCAAAGTGGTACATGTGGTGACCTAGAAAAACATAAAAGTCTAACTGCTGATTTCTTCTCCAATGAAGAACTTGAGATCTATCACATAGCGTCATGTGTTCGCAGTGTTAGAATTCTATTTTCTCAGCTGAGAATGAAGGATGCGATCCCATGCTTACTGGTGCCGTTTACTTCCCACAATTCCTTTTCACATATTCACAACCTGAGTATTTTTTTCTACATACCTCGGCCAGACTAGGTGGTTCTCTTCTCATCCAGAGTTACCCTAGTTATTTTGCTAAAACACCTCATCTCATTCATTCAGTCATAGACGTTACACTGAGCACCTGCCATGGGACCCACGGCTGGGAACCTGGGGACACAGGGAGGAATGAATCTCACTTCCTAAAGTCAAGGGGTTCCGAGACTACCAGGGAAAATGGGCATGAAAAAAAGTAGATAGATCTGTAAATAAACGTCCTGGGAACGACAGAAATAATTGTCTCTGACGGGTGAGGAAAGGCTTTCTTTTCTCCTTGATTCCTCTCCTGAGCGCCTCTGGTTGCCTCACTTTGACATCTCATCTCTGCCCTGCCCACTCTGCCTGGTCCCCCTTGGGTATTGACATTTCCACTAATATCTCCCTCTCTGCACTTCAGATCAGACCTCCAACCCCTAAAGTTATTATTCAAGGTCACAGAGGGCAGGTTTGTGCATATAGTACTAATTTTTCCAAATGTCTTGGCCATGAGCAGTTATTTTGTAGAATAAATCAATGCTAATACTTTAGAGCAAAGCAACATTAATGTCTTTTTTTTTTTCTTAAAGCACATTCTGAAGATTATAATCTACAAAGAGGACTAAAATGAGAAAGGATCCCTGGGCCTAGCTTGGTCCTAATTTTTATTCGTCTGATTTATAGAGCGGGTAGGTGAGGCCATGTCCTCCTCATCTCTGGATTGGGGATACACTGACAGCTCCATCCATCAGGCAAGTTGTCAGAGCACAACGCTTCAGAGAAGCTGTTAAACAAAGGTCCAAATGGCTAACACTTCCAGGAGATGAAAAAGAAGAAGTTAACCTTAGTGTCCAGAAAAAAAGGATTTCGCCCATCCAGTAGAGAAATAGACGCAGCAGTAAAGTCTTTAGACAAAGGTATTAGAATTTAAAGACAAATTCTAAATATATGCCTGGATTTCTACTGCCTTTATGACTCTGGAAGCAATTCCTGCTTTAAACATATTGATAAATAATCACTCAGCAATGTCAATCTCATGAAACCAGGATCCATCTTCATTAGCAAATTTAAGGATCCCTTAAGTCTATAAATGCAGGGCAGAAGAAATAGAGGGGATGTAATCCAAAGTCCACAGTTACACCTTCCACCAAGAAGCTAGATTGCAGCTGTTGGTCTCTAACCATTAGGGGCACAAGAAGGACAATGATCATTTACATAATGACATTAATAGTGTAGTTAGTGATCATTTTATGGTATCTTGAAGAATTTTAAACACATGCAAAACATCCAAAGGGCATATTTTAGCTGCTAGGTTTAGTGTATTTTCTTTCTTTCTTTTCAACACCTTCAATGCCTTTCAATAGTTTTAGATTCCTCTGCATTTTAGATCATCCAAGTTCCTCAAGGACAGAGAGAAGTTCCATTAGGGCACGAGAGACATATAGAATGACCTCTTTTGAAAGGCAAAAGTGTGTCTAGTGGTCTCAGAGATCCTGGCCATGGTCTGGGGCCTGGAGAACAGCTTGGAGAACAGGGGCCTATACAAGAGGGCTCTCAGCCGGCAGATGGCGCTACTGTGTTTGGCAAGCTGAACTTCGTGGGTGCTCTTTAATAGGGCCTTTTTTCATTATTCTACTCAAAGTGTTGTAATTCCCTCTAATTGTCTTCTCTGCCCTAGTTTGACTTTGCTGAGTCATTCCATGCTGTGTCATGAAACTCTGTGCTGCCGCAGGAGACTCAAAAGAAGCTCTAAACCCTTTGTGGCTGTCAGGTTAACTCAATATGGGGGGCAGACTGCCATGCTAAGAACCCCGGTGAGTGTGGCTAAGGAGAGGATCTATTTACCGGGGCAGAGCAAACCCAAGAATGATGAGGGAGACATAGCTTTGGGTGGCTCTAAGCCTCTCAAAACATTTGAAGACTCCTCTCTAAGTGAACCCTCCCCCTCACCACCTTTCTCTCACTCCCCTGCCTTGACCCGAAGGCTCCAGGTATCCATATTGCATGGTCAAGTGCATTCTCCCACAGGAAGGCTCTAGATGTATGTCAACCTCATAAGCCCCATAGCGAAGGGAACTTTCTGTCTCCCAGCTGTGCCTGTCTCACTTTGCATGGAGAAGGGAGGGCATCTCAGAGGGGCCGATCACATTCTCCCCAGAGGCGGAGGTTCTCCCCTAAAGAGAACTTCTTTGCTCCCACTGTTGGAGTTGGTGTCACGGTGGAGTGGGGATGGGAAGGGATATATTTTTACAATCCACTCCTAATTTCTAAGGAGGAAGGATCCCAAAGAAGATCCCTTAGTTGCTGAAGGAAGATGGAGGTGTTAAACTGATTCAGGTGGGTGGATGCAAATTGGAAGGGGGAGGACACCTAAATTATTCTACATAATCAGAGGAGGAACGAGATCAAGAGAAGAGCTGGTGGGAGGCAGGGAGGGCAGCAGAGAAGAAGACAACCAAGGTAGAGATTTTGATGAAGTTCTGCTGTGCAGCCTTTGATATATTCTCTTCTCCATCTTTCCAGAAACATCCTGGAAAACCAACATTACCAAATAGTCCTTTAGGAGTTCTGTTGAGGTGGGGGGAAATGAAATTTGAGGGGGGTTCATATTCAGTCTTGGGGAACTGTCTGTGCATGATCAAAAGGTAGGAGTAAGAACTGCCCGATGTGCTAAGCCTGAACTGGACAATGTGATATAATTAGTGAAGAGTGAGGAACAGCACTCCACTTGGGTCTACTATTGTTATGGCCAAGGTCATTTTAGAGTGTCAGGGCCACTCTCCAGTGAGTTATGGGGAGAGACCACAAAGAACCTAGGGAGATGGCATCCTTCATCCACTTCCACTACACTGCCAGTGATCTGAGAACAAAAGGCCCTCCCAGGCTAAAAGCTGGAATTTAGTGGGCCTCAGTAGAAGTGTTTGTTTTGATAAGAAGCTGTTTTAAGCCCACCACATGTTTGGTTTGATGGTGACACATGGCCGTAAGTGCAACCTGGGCCCAGATATTAGCTTAGTCAGTGGTTCTCTACATGCAGGCCCTGTCACTTGGGAACTTGATAGAAATGTCAACCCTCAGACCCCAACCAAATCTGCCAGACTAGACGCTTGAGAGGTAGGGCCCAGCAATGTTGTTAACCAAGTCCCCTTGGTGAACCTGATACATCCTGACATTTGAGAACAACTGGGTTATGCAATGATTCTCAATGTTTGGTATCTGAACCCTCAGTAGGGTTTGTCAAATACAGAATCCTAAAATCTCTGGCGCAGACACCAGAGATTTTGGCTGTGTAAGCCTGGGGTGTGCTTGACACCCTTTGTTTAATAAGCTCTGCAGTAATTCTTGTGCCCATATAAGTTTGAGAACCACTAGATCAACAGATTAATAAGAAACTGAGTCCCACAGCCTGAAATTATGAGCCAATGTGGCTGGCAAATTAAACAACTTATTGAAACAATAGAGACCTTCCAGGATAAGTAAAGAAGCTTAATAATTGTTCCCAATTAATACAGGATGTCCTACAGCCCATGGAGAGGACACTTCAGAGATTATACTCAGGGAAGAATTCTTAAAGCTTGATCCCAGAGAACTCAGGTCGTTATGGAATAAATGGGGCCCCAGGGAGTGACCCAGAGACTAAGTCATGCCTCACAGGGCAGCAGCTGTGTTCCCAAGTATCCAGTGCAGATAGGACAGGGCACCCTGCTTCTCTAGGCAGGATCTAGTGTTCAAGAGTGGTCCTTAGAATCGCCCGGGAGTTAGGAGGTTGGCACAAATGCAGATTCAGGTTCTTGAGCCCCTCCCAGACCTGATGAATCCATTTGTAGGATTGGTGACCAAGAATCTAAATTCTTACTGTGTGCCTTAGTTGTCTTCCATGCACATTCTAATTTGAGAACCAATGATCACCGAGTGTGGTTAGCACCCCTTATACTCTGGTGAAAGGCAAGGACTGTCCATGCAGTTCGAGGGTCAAAAGCTTGTGGCCTAGAGGGAGAAGCAGGGAAGATCCATCTCTCACATTCCCACCTAGGAAAGGGCAGAGGGTCCTTGGTTGTGGGTGAGGCCACTTAAAAATTAGTTTCCATGTGTAGGCCAAGCACATAGTACTTGAGATATGCACTGTGTAGTATTTATATATATTGTTTAATATATCTCTATGGTAAGAGTTCTTGTCTTATATTTAAAATATTCCCAAGAGTGCTGGGAAAGTAAGAAAACGTCTAGCCAGCAATATACCATAAAAGTTCCTAGGGAAATTGCTTTGATATAGCTGTAAATATAAGATTTCCCATAATATTTAATTTCCTCATTTCTTGTTCTTTCTGTTAATCCTGTTTTCCTTTCAGTGTCCAGTTGCAAAATTCCTTGAGTAATAATTAAAAAGGAGTGAGCAGGTGCATGTTTTGGAGATGGTAAGGAACAGGGCAGTGAGGAGGGCTGGAGAGTCTGTGTTCCATTCTGCAGGGGAGCGTGCGGGAGGAAGAGACACCCAGGCCGAGGGGTCGGCAGGGGTTACCAGGGAAAGGAGGGTGAGCCCAATCCCTGAGGCCTCCAGAAGTGGCCAACAGGAGAAAGCGTCCAAGTGTCCCATTACTATTCTGACCGAGTCCCTCTCAAAAATTGAACAGACCACTCATCAATTTGAATGTTTTCCCCCAGTTAACCCATTCTAACAATAGGCTTTGGAGTACACATTCTTTTGATTTAGAAGTAACCAGACACATTACATCTTTCCCTAAATATTTGCATAACTACTTCTATAGCATAGGCTTGTAGTATCTTTTAAAAAAATCTCTTCTCCTAAGCGCAGCCTCATTAGAGGTCAACTGGCCTTCTGACTAGCATTTCAGACACTGATAATTATACCAAAATCCATTAAACACATAAAGTCTTTTATTGGAACCTCCAAATAAACCTCAAGTCTCATAAAAGAGAATGAAGTGATTATAGGAAAGTGATCTAATACTATGTGAAGTGTTGGGAATGATAATGCCGGGAATGCATGCGGTACCTCCTGCCCAAGGAGTGAAAATTAACAAAAGCTAACTTTTCCCAATTCAAAATGATTCAGAAAGGAAAATGTAAATGAAATGATTCAGAGTAAGTTCAATATAATGCTAAGTTTCATTCAAGGAAGACCCATGAGTTAGTTAGAACTAAACAAGTTAATTGTTCCTGCTGAGCGCCAGGGATTGGCTCACTTTCCCTTCCCTGGTACCCTCTTCTGACTCCATCACTTGCTCCTTTTAGCCAGAGAGGGTCTTCTGTTCTCAGATCACTATCAGAGTAGCCGAGGTGGTTGAAAGACGCCATCTCTCTGGGTTCTTTTGCGCCTCTTCTTATCATTTATCTGGAGAGTGCCCCTGGCACTTTAAAATGACCTTGACCATAACAGTAATAGACCCAAGTGGAGTGCTGTCCTTCACTCTTTGCTAATTACATCATGTTGTCCAGTTCAGACTTAGCACATCATCTCCTAAACTTTGTCTAGTGGGGTAGGTTTTGATTCTTGTTTTGTTAATTATCTGACCTTGCATATGTCCAAGATTTTCTATCTGTGAAATGGGAATAAGTGTAACTCCCTAACCTAACCCCTGGATATACTGGATGTCAATGTTTTATGCAATACCAGAGAATCATCATCATCATCATAGCAGAAACCAAGGTGTGGCTGTTCCTTCATTTTTAGGTTTCTGGAGTTTGTGGTGCATTCAGGGAAATCAACACTGTAGTACACTGGCCAGTATCCATGTACAGCAGGGCAATGGTTCTCACACTAAACTGTGTGCCTGAGGACCAACTGGGGATCCTGTTAAAATACAGATTCTTGGGACCTGCCTCCAGAGATTTTAGTTCAATGATTTTGGATTGGTCTCAAGAAATTCATTCATCCAGCAATTATGTGCACCAGACACTGTTAAAGGCATTAGGGTGATGGAAGTGAACAAACAGACAAAAATCCTTTCATGGTCTCTCTGGATTTGTAACAAACCTCCAGGTGACACTGAGGCCATTAGCCATACTCTCCCAAGGGCCTCACCTTGGCAGCAGCACATGCCACCTAGTGACAAGATCTACTCTCTGCTATGCCAATGGAAATTTCACCACATTCCCAAACTCCAATTCTTCTTCTTTTCCACTGGGACCTACTTCTAGGCCATAATCTTCTGGAATTCGTTTTTATATTTAGGAACAAGGTTCATTGTGGTCCTTCTCAGCAAGTTCATTTACTCCCTTTCTTTTTCATTCCAGTATCACATATTATTAGCACTGGGGGCCCGAGGGAACTCCTTAGTTATCAGAGTCTTTAAGGAGGCTCAGGAAACAGCACTTGTTCCAGGAACTTTGGTAACAGGAATCATCAAGAAGATGTCTGGATTTCACTTTCAAGGATCAGAAGACAATTAACTTGATGAGTTCTAACCTAAACCATGAGCTTACCCTTAAGGAAACTTAGCCTTATACTGAACTTACTCCAAGTCATTTCATTTACATTTTTCTTTCTATATCATTTTGCATTGGGAAAAATTTGCTCTTGTTAATGGCCCACACATCCTATGGAATGAAGGCTTCATTCTAAAATGTAGTTGATTAATTTCTCTAAGTCCTTTGATGCGTCAGTACTAAAGATGTGTTGGAAACTTAGCTGACCCAGACCAACAGAGCAAATGAAGTACAGCTTCACAAAAGCCTTGGCCTATTTTTTTAAACCGCTTTTTATGTGCAATATCTACCTTTAAAAAGATGTATTAGTAAACAGAGCTGAATTACAAAAAGTTCTTTCACTCTAGCAAACCTCAAGTGCCCAAAGCTGACAGCAGATGACTCAGTGAGTAAAATAAAAGCAGAACAAAGCAACAAGGACAAGTAAGACTTTAAGTGAGCGAAGGAAATAAAGAACTACAAAAACACCGAATCGATTTCAAGTTTATTGAAAAGTGTATCTGGGAAGATTGCTTAAGTTGTATTTCATTTAGTCCATATTTTGAAAGGACTGGAGGCTGCCTAAAAAGGATTGGAGGCTGCTCATTTATTCTCTGTATCTGGTGTGAGATAACATTTTAAAGAAAAGATCACCACTTCATTCTTCATCTCCTTCCTCACAAGTTCTCCAATTATTAAAACATTTCAAACAGGATAAGAAAAGGAGATTACTTATCTTGTGATAAGTTTTCCCATATCCAGAAAAATCTGCCATTTTAATAACTATTTTTTATCAATCTTGGAGATCCTCCCAGCTCCAAAAATACTGAGTCTGTACATAAGCATTATGTTTGTAGTTGAGGGCAATGAAGGGGCACAGGGAAGCATCTTGCTTTGTTTCTATTTTTAAAAGTAAATGTGACACTTTAAAAAAGAAGCCTCCAAGTTTTGGAAACAAGCTTCCTTTTCTGTGTCCTTCCAGGCCTTGGTCTTGTGCACGCACATTTTACAAACATGCACATCTTGTGTGCAATTCTTTCATTCAACATTGTATTGCAGGCATTCTCTCCACGTTGTTACGCATTTTCACTTTAAAAAATTTAAACTGCCATTTTAAATGGCTGCATAATTGTCCGTGGAGTTGCTGTATCATTAGAATACAGGAAAAGGAAGGGAGATATTTGAGCAGATGGCCACGACACAGTTCAGGAAGTGAGTCACATGGCCGTGTTTACAGTGTGCTGGGGCACGTCATATTCCAGGGAGAGAGCTCTGGCACCGCACAGCTGATTACTGTGAGGGCTTATTTATCTGAAATGCGTAAGATGGAAGCTGTCCTGGCCTCAATTTTGTTTGGAAGCCACTCTTTATTCATTTCCTGTATTAATATCCTTCAAGGGACAACAAGTTCTGCAAAAAGCAGAGTGAACACCTGAAATGAAACAACTCACCCCCATGTTCTGCACAGCGGCTGGGCTGACAGGTGTGAGGGCTGGGTGCCTCCTGATGCCCCAGTTCTCTCTCTCTCTCTCTCACACACACACACACACACACACACACCCCACCACCACCACCACTACCACTTCAGTGGGGTTACAGTGTACTAGGCATATAGAATATGAGGCAACAGGGTGTAGTGGCCATGAGCATGTAGTGTGGAACCAGACCTTGACACTTGTGTTCTTGTACCTTAGCATTTAGCATCTGTAAACATGAGGTGATAATGATCACTTAAAGTCTTGTTGTCCTTGCTTTGTTCTATCTTTATTTTACTCAGTGAGTCATTTGCTGTCAGCCTTGGGCCGAGGTTTGCTGGAGTGAAATTGATTTTTTATAATTCAGCTTTGTTTACTAACAGATCTTTTTAAAGGTAGATATTGTACATAAAAAGTGGCTTAAAAAAGAGGGTAATAACAACCTCACCCTATGGAGTGAGGATAATGTTCACTCCATAGGGTTATGGTAAGGATTAAATAAGATAATATCCATAAACATAAAGAAGAGGCTTTGGCACATGGTAAGCGCCATGTCACTGTTTATTATTACATTATCTTGCCACTCACTTCTTTTTTGTTTGTTTTTCTTTTTTGAGCCAGAATCTTACTCTGTTGCCAAGCTGGAGTGCAGGGGGTGTGATGTCAGCTCACTGCAATCTTCACCTCCCGGGTTCAAGTGATTCTCTTGCCTCAATCTCCCAAGTAGCTAGGACTACAGGCATGCGCCACCATGCCTGGCTGATTTTTGTATTTTTAGTCGAGATGGAGTTTCACCATGTGGGCCAGGCTGGTTTCGAACTCCTGACCTCAAGTGATCCACACGCCTCAGACTCCCGAAGTGCTGGGATTACAGGCGTGAGCCACTGCACTTGGCCTCTACACACTTTTAAGGACAGCAGAGCAGAGGTCTAACTGCCAGGACAAGAACTGGACAGCCACTCCTTTGATAATGGGAAAGAATAAACTTCCCTGTGCCATCCTGACCTCTTCTATCTATATCCCATAGAGAGAAAAATGGCACTTATTTTACGAGAATTTTAACCCAGGGACAATACTTGTGTACATTTTAAGCTCACAACTAAAGAACCACTCCTGGAAACTTAAGCGTTGGTTTCAACTTCAAGAACATAGTGTGACTGATCCTATTTGGTTAGTACAAAATTCTCCTGCCACCATTACTGGCTACCATTTATTCATCACCTACCACCTGCCAGGACTCTCTGTTTCATGTAAGTACACCTAACCCTGGCAACAGCCGTATAAGGTAGGTATTATTATTATTATTCTCATTTTATATTTAATAGATGTAGGAACTTGGGGCCAGAGAGATAAAGTGATTTGCCTAAGGCCAAGCAGACTCAGAATTAGAATTTAAATTCAGGTCTGGTTAACTATCAAGTCTATTCTCTTCCCACTGAGCCCACTCCTGTTTATTGTGATCTTTGTACAAAGAGGACTTGAGCCTTTGGGGCTTGCACTGCTGATTAAGTAAACTGGCTAATGCCTACAGCTGCTTTGCTGAACTGTTCAGTGCTTCCCACGTGTGTCCTGGGCTCCATGCCAGCCCTGCAAACCCCCCTCCCTCCCGACACCCACACCCGCTCTTCAGACTCAGCATCTATGCTCCTGACCCTGGTCTGGGTTGGATCCTCCACCCTGCTCATGAAAAGAGTAGTGTGAAATTGACATTGAGACAATCAGATAAAGCCGGCTGGTTCTGGTCCTACCTGTCGGCTACCTCCTCCTCTGTTCCCACGTCTGCTGACCTTCTGTTTCACCTCAACTCCTCTGTCCACTGTTTACCCAATTCCTGCTGAGCAGGCGTTGAGGTTATAACGAAAGGTGACGGAGACCCCCCTCTCTCTCCCCTTACCCACTACCTGTCACTAAACACGAGAATCCCTGATTACAGGCCTGGAAGTGAGGGGGTGCACACCTCCCTTGGGATGGAGAAGAGTGAACTGAGAGAGGTGCAGTGGTCTTACTCATGCTGAACTGCTTTTAGGAATGTCAGGCAGAAGGGGCTGACACTCCAAGCCCACACTGAGATCATAGCGTCAACATGAACTGATGTTAGGAGTTATTGCCCCACACCTCCCTGACCCCCAAAGATTCAGATGTTGCACTCCTATCTGCCCATACCTCAGAATGTGACCTTATTTGGGAACAGGACAGATGTAATTGATTAAGACGAGGTCATAGCAGAGTGGCCTCTAATTCAATATGACTTGTGTCCTTATAAAAGAGGGCAAATGGACACAGACATGCTCACAGAGAGAATGCTTCCTGTGAAGATGAAAGATCTAGATGATGCGTCTCCAAGCCGAGGGATATCCGACTGCCAGCAAGCCACCAGAAGCTAGGGGAGGGCACGGGACAGATGCCTCCTCAAGGCCCTCAGAGGGAGCCAACCCTGCTGACGCCTCGAGTTGAACTTCTAGCCTCCAGAACTGTGAGAGAATTACTTACAGTTGTGTGAGCCACCCAGTTTGTGATATTTGTTATGGTGGCCCTAGGAAACCGCTAAGCTGCAGAGATACTCAAAAGAGTCATGAAAGTGACTCAGCTCTGGGGTGAGGGAGGGAGAAAATAGAACCAAGGCTGTGGGAGTGCTTTCTGGATGGGCTGAGGGAATCTGGTTCGTAGACAGGCCCCAATCCCTTACTGAGGTTCTTCGGAGATAGTTCCAGACCAGAAACAGCTCACCCTCATCAAATGCCCAATGTCACGGGCAGTCTCTGGTGCCCGCCTGGGGACATGGGAAAAAGTGAGATTTTAAGCCTAGTGTCCCCTTCATGGTAGGGAGTCATTACAGCTTTCATGGGTCTTAGCCACTTTGGTTTTACTGGGCTTCTTCCTGCATTTAAAAAATATTTAAAATATTTTATGACTTCACTGGTGTAAAGACAAGTATAATCTGTGCTGGACTGACCACTATATATTTCTTACTATTATATTCATTTTTCTCCTGATTTTAAAAGAAACTAAAATTGAAACATTTTCTGTGGGCCATTGAAAGTGGTGTGGGCTCAGCCTTTGCGTCTTCCATGCCTATGGGAAAAGTTGGCCCGACCCCACAGGTAAAATGAGAGATCTATCAGGGAGGCAGAAAAACCGACCTTTGCTGGGTGATATTGCCACCAAGAAACTGAGTCTTATAAAGAGCTGTGAGCGAGTGTGTTACATTAAGCTCTTGCTCCATCCTTTAAAAGCTATGCAATTGCTACAGGTTGCATATTTGGTGTCAAAAGGTCCACAGTTGCCTTACACTTTTCCTTTACCTCAGGATGAACCGAAAAATAAATACTTCCAGGTATAGATAGAGAACCATGCTACATATTGGCTGTCACCACCTGCAAGCGTGTGACCATAAATCCACACCCCTTCTGCTAGGGCAGCTGTTGAACTTTTGTCAGAACCCTACATAAAACATCCCCCTACGTTCCGTATTACTGGCCTTCCTGATTTACTGTATATACTGTCTCCAAGTTGAATACCAACAGAAGCACCCGAAAATATATTCTCTTGCAGCCCCTGTCTGAAAACTGCATTGCCCAAATAATGTCTGCCCATTCATCACTTACTTCCCAGTATCTGAGTGTCATTCTCTGAAATATCCCTACAGCAGTGCCCTGTGAATCGCCAGCCCAGAGAAGGGGAAGCGGAATCACCAGCTTCAAGGCCCAGGCATTTAAAAAGAGAGCATGTTTCAAAAATGAGACTAAGCCATTCACACAGTTGGTATCTGGCTTCCCTTTAAGGGACTTTTACTGGCTTCCCTGAATGTAATATTGGAATCCTTCCTTTAAATGCACACCTCCTAGCAATAGGAGCAGTGATAACAAATTGAATACATAAACCCACATAAATGGTTCTCCCTAGAATTCATTGGAAAGTGTTCTTGTTTACACAGAATTCCAGTTGATTTCTGTGAGGGATCCAGGAGCATAGATTTCTACTCAGTGACAATCCATCGGAACACACAAATCCAGACACAAAACTGATTCCCATGTGATATAGTTCGGATCTGTGTCCCCTCCCGAATCTCATGTTGAATTGTAATCCCCAGTGTTGCAGGTGGGATCTGGGGATAGTAACTGGATCTTGGGGTGGTTTTCTCATGAATGGCTTAGTACCATCTTCCCTGGTGTTGTCCTTGCGACAGTGAGTGAATTCTTGTGAGATCGGGTAGTTTAAAAGTGTGCTCCAGCTATGTGACACGCCAGCTTCCCCTTTACCTTCACCATGATTCTAAGTTTCCTCAGGCCCCCTCAGAAGCTGAGCAGATGCCAGCATCATGCTTCCTGTACAGCCTGCTTTACCATGAACCAATTAATCCTCTTTTTAAAATAAAGTACCCACTCTCAGGTATTTCTTTATAGCATTGCAGAACAGACTAATATTCCATGTTACAGGTTATCAATATGAGAATAGAAAGGGTGTAGCAGACATGTACTTATTTCATAGACTAATCTAGGTTTGAATATCAGCTTTACAACAACTAGGCAGACATTTTTGAGCCCCTTATCCCTCATCTAAAAAATGAAGTCAAAGCCAATACAGGACAAGGTTGACTGGGAATTCAACCTCCATCCCCTCCTTTCCAACAGAACCCTAATTTTGTTTAGGTAACTAATCCTCCAGGGCTGGCTTCACGGACAAGTGACAAGGCCTCTTGCTCAGAAGGGCCCTATGCTTGGGGAAATGCTCTGCTATCACCATCTTGAAATTCTTAATAATTTTATCTTAAACTTCTGGTTTGGAAGTAAAGTCTGATGAGACAACACAGCATGCAGTGAGCAGAGAAGATAAACATAAAATGCACATCTGATATCTTAGCCATCCCAGTTGTTACCTCCATAACTTACCTCTACTTGCTTTCACTCTTGCTGGACTGCCATGCACTGTGGCTTCACTGGAATTCGATGATCATGTTCTGTATCAACATGTCTGCGATTGAGTAGGTAGCAGCCTACCTACTTTGAGTAGGTGACAGCCCTGCATGGCTACACTTTCCATTCCAATCATAACTTGCTTGGACACAGAAAGAAGGCAGTGACATTCTAAGAAACACAAATGATCAAGGGAACTTTTCATAGCCTTTCTTACTCCTGTTACATTTTTGTGTTACTCAAACACTTATACTGAAGATGACGAAAGGGAAAGATAAGGCAAACCATGTTTCTTTTCTTTTTTTTTTTTAGGTCCCTCCTTATTCACAATGAGTAGGAATGTAGAGTGTTAGCAGAATGTGCATATATCAAGAAATGAAACAAAAATAGTTGAATTAGTTTTGTGCAGTATTTCCATTTGGTAAGAATAAAATACTTGTGCATGTATGAGCTACAAACTATGAATTATTTTATTTCACAGATTCACATAGAATTAAATTCCCTTATATATGTCAACCACAACCCTGGCTCCAAGAATGGGAATGATAACACCAGGGGTAATTTTATCCCGCTTGCTGGTGATTGGTTCAGGACAGGCATGTCACTCAATCAGATCCATGAGAAGCTTGCTAAGGACTCCTGAGAAAGGTCTGTCTTCTGCTTCCAGAACTGACTTTCTTTATTGCATCTTTCTACAAAGTGAGGATGAAGCCAACATGCAGAAAAGGGTAGAGTCACAAATTCATTGAAAAAAAAAAAAACTTACTAAAAGAATTTGTGGAAAATAGAACTAAAGCTTCCAGACCAAGCAACCTGAACACTGGTCCTCTGCTGTGACTTCCAGGAATGCGAACCAACTATTTCATTGTTGCTAAATCCAGTTTAAGACGGATTTCCTGTAACTTCATGCTGAAAGCATATTGACAAATGTTTGTTGACTGAGTGAATGAATGTGTACAGCATTGTAATCCCTGGCACTGGGCTGGCCATGAAAATCTTCATAGGTCTTAAAGAGGAGTCAATCTGACAGCTGAAGAACAAGGAAAAAAGCAGTGCAGGAAGGAAGGGGCACCCTGGTGCGTGCAGGGGTGAGAGGCTGACAAACATTAGGGGTCAGAAAGGGACATGGTCTGGAGATGCAAATGGTTCATGCAGGGAGAGCAGGGACCATGGAGTGGCTGCCCTGGATTTTCAAGGGTCTGGGATTTTCTCAAGGTGCTGCGGTTAGTTGTAGGTGAACCCTATGCTATGCTTACAAGTGCTTGCAGTGGTAAAGACATCTGGAGCTACACAGCCATGATAAGATCAGAGGAGCTACCTCTTTATTTATACAAAGGTATTTTACTGAGATATTAGTAGCTCAGTTTGGGTTTGAGACCGAGCTCTGCCCCTCACTAATGGTGTAACCTAAGTAAGTTACTTCATCGTTCTGTGTCTTGGGTCCCCGAAAAGGAAAATGAAGAAGACATGAGCAGTACTTATCTCCTCCTTTTCCAAGAGGCTGGTAAGGCCATCCAGTGTTTGGTACCTGGCAGGAGTTGCATGGATGTTGGTTATTATCCTTTGATTGCCTTACATGGTTCCTTGCAGGGGGAGATTGTTTTTCTTACTTGGGAACCCACCATCCCTACACCTTCCCTCATGTTTTAATGTCTGGAGACTGCTGTCTGCAATTGTAAACCACTCTTTCACCTTCCTGATGCCCACATTACATGTAGCTTATTTTTGCCTTCCTGATATTCAAGCTGAAGGAGGATGATGAAGAGGCTCTCGGGACCAAATTCGACACCAGTCAGTAACCTCTGACTACCCCCAACAGAGACTGGAGGGGCTCGATTCTACAACTTAGAGTTTGAAGAGGAAAAGCGAAAATCCACACAAGAAAAACTTCTGTGGCTGATTTCAGCTGCTTTATACAAATTTTTCAAGTAAATAAAGCATATTTTCGCAATTTTCAACATATTGTAGAATACTGTTCATCTTGGTGATCTGTTTCCCCAGGCCACATCATCTGGCAACATTCGGTATTACCTCCCACAGACGCTTGCACTTCCTTGGAATCAGATATGACCCTAATAGGGACAAGCGCATTTTCTTTAGTTTATTTATTCATATTCATTTAATGCCTATTGCATGCCAGGTACCATTTGGTGAGCTGCCTTCCACAGTTATCTGCATTTTATATATTATGCATGATATAAAGGATGATCTTACACATATGTACTTCTGCATTTCAAATAGCTTGAAGTAAACTACAGAGAGAATATGCAATTCAAGCTACAAACTACTCTTAAAAACTTTGCTTCAAAACTCCCACCAAGAATTGGATAGTTTGTAATTCCACTGATTTCTGGCCTCTGGATTAGTCTAATCTTTCTGAAGTGGATATAGAAATGTAATTCCATTCAGCACATCGTTACCACCAGTATTTACAGCTTGCCCTTAAAAAGTAAACAAACTGGAGAAATTAGAGAAATTCTAAACCACCAAGCCCCCACATTTCCATGAATCTTTATATTAATGTGATAAAAGACATAAAAGTTCTTGGCTGTGGTTTAATATGAGAAGATGATTCAGATGCAAAACATCTGACAAAGATTTTAAAAATTCTTTCTTAATGAATATGCAGATTAAGCAAGCTCAGTACATAAGAACAAAATCACATATGTTATCAGTTATTTGAAACACACAGCACAAACAGCCAATAAACACAGGTAGAACCCCTCAGTGTTGTTGGTAAGATTATGGGGGTGGGGAGAGAATGCTTAGAGCTGTTACGTTAATTAAGGAATAAAATGGCTCCATCTGCTTACTCCATCTCTTTGTTGAGCTACCAGCACCTTTTGTTGTTTGGTTCTAAGGTGACACTGAGCTAGGGTGCTGACGCCTAAGTCCCTGGCCTCAGCTGGTTTCCACATTGAATGGAGCTTGGAGAGGAAGTTCTGGCAGGCTGAGTCACAGACTTTCTCCATCAGTCTTCGGATAAGATTGGGGGGATGGCATGGCAGGATTGCCTCCCCCTACACAGAGGTAGCTGTGGCTGTGGGTAAAAATCTGTGGGGTCATCTTGCTTTACTTGTCCACATAATTTGCATGTAGCACTAACCCCATGTAGTACGCAATGTAGCCACCAACAGTCAGCTTTGGTTGCAAGATCCTAGAAGAGTGGAGTTTGGGGTTTATGTGGTGTCTTTCTTAGGGCCCAAATCAGAGACACTTTCTGCTAACTGCTGAGACATACATTAGACCACAGATTGAATATATTTTATATAAAAAACGGGGGCTTCTCATGCATCCAGCCTTTACACATGAGCAAGTGACCCTTTGTAGCTTTCTCTGTCAGCTCATGTTCCCTAATTATGGAAAAAATCATTCTATCCAAGGTGAAGGTGAGCATAAGAGTAGGGAAAAATTAAAACGCATTATGTTCATTACCATGCTTAAAGCCATTAGTATGTATCAAAAGTCTTTAATAAAATAAACATCCCATTACTTTTAAAAGTCAGTGAAAAATCATATTATCCTCTCTTTTGTTTTTTCTATTCTCTTTCTGGAGGCACTAAGGAGGAATGACATATCAAGAAGGTAGTTAAGTTTCAAGAGGAAAAATTCACTGAGCACCTGTCATGCGGTGCACATAGTCCTTTATGGGCAAAGTGTCCCACTGCCTCCGTCAGAGTCCACAAACCTCCCCTCGCTCTCAACTGGAGGCCAGGAGAATTATTGTTCTTTCTAGTCCTGTGATGAGATGAATTGGTTACCCCGTTCTTGAATTCTTCCACCACCCTTCCCCGACACCACGTCCACCCCTATGCGAAGCACTCCTTGAAAAAAGTGGCACATAACTGCAAGCCTCATCCCACACAGGAACCAAAGAGAACAGCCATTGACAATTAAGTGGTTCTCTAAGGAGACAGCAGGGCGGGTGTCAGGTGGCGGGGCCTGTCTTATCAGAAGAAAAAGATCAAAGTCATGATGACGGAATAAATATTCTTTGCGATGAACCTGGGGTAGTGACTCTAAGAGAAAATATTAAGGCTTACCTCAGCTGCGGCATTCTTAGGAGTGGCGAATGGTCTGAGATTGGGGTGCCCCAATTTATCAAATTCTTTGGACCCATCATTATCTTCCTCCAGAGATTACCACACTCAAGAAGAGGAAAATATCCACAGGCTGGTTGAAGCGCTGAGGCATTACTCAAATTGCAAGGCGGAGGAAAGTGATGAGGATACTCTTCTCTTCTCTGGGGGAGGTGTGGAGCTTCCTGAGGGAAGGGACCAGGCTGTTTGTGAGGTATCGGGGTGGAGGAGGGGCCAGGAGCCAGCGAGCAGAGAAGGATGGCGGGACATACCCCAGGAAAACAGGTGTCATAGGTATCTGTGTTTAGTTGGTTCTTCCTATTTATGCTGCAGGAGGACAGCTAAGTGGATTGCTATTGTTGGTTGTTTCAACTTTTATTTCTCCCAGACTCTAATTTCCATCTCACAATCGCCCGATCTTTCAATCAGAAGCCCTTCCTACTATGCCATCTACACCGTCCATATGTGCATGTCCATTCCAGACCATTTTCGGGTGAAAGGCATTGAAACAGATGCCAGTGGCTCTGGAGAGCACCAGAAATAAACTTGAGAAGTTCAATACAGTGTGATGCAACTTCTTTATTGCTTCTGTAGGTTAGTGAAGATTCCCCTCATAATGATATACATAATCTAAGTTATATTCACCTTAACCACCAAATAAGATTGCAACCCAAGACGCTGTGAAATTCTTCTTGCATTTATTTGAAACAGAAATGTCTTTAAAATTATCCCAATGTAATGGTGAGAGGGCATGTGGAACACTTGAATCCAGGGCACACAGCAGAGGTAGTCAAGAGTAAGCTAAACAGTGTGATGTGGTTCACGGAAGTCCAGTATGCGGAGGAGCCCAAGATGCTGAAGCCTTCTGTATTGGGAATCATCGTAAAAATGCAAACAATGATGGTGAAACTCACTGAGTGGTTACAAAGTGGTTACTGTTCTAACAGCTGTCCATGTAATAACTCATTTAATAAGCAAATATTTTTGCAAATCAAGTGCAAAGAGAATAGAAGAGTTCTATGCATTGTCCCCAATTTCCCTTGCAAGGCATACTAAACATTCAAATGAGCTTCTTCCTTGGTATAATTTATTATTTACTAATCATTGATGGCATCCTGAGACAACCAGAAAGAGCCAGCCTCAGACCCCAGTGTAGCAAGGCCAACTCTACTAGATTCTACTAATAATGAAGTTCCCATCCCAGGTTCCCAGGATCACAGCCTATTGCAGAAGTGAGTACCAGTCTCGAAGTGGTATAGATTTGAAATAGGTTGAAATAATGTTCCGTTGTTTGAGCAACATAAATTGAAGCAGTATTGCTAAATAAGCTATCTTTTAATCAAAACCAATTTAACTACCTTTTTCTGTTTACAATTCATTAACTTTACAAACAGTATTATACAAAATGTAGAAGTCATTAATTAAAATCCCTACAATCAAATTAGGCTCTGTAGGTCTGGGACATTTAAAAGATAATGTATAGGGGTTGCCATAGTAACTCATCAAGTCGTAATTCTGTACCTTTCTGAGTGAAAGCCTGGAGAAGACAAGCAATTTGGGGAGATACCAGCACCAGAAATTAAGTTCATCTGTGACTTAAGCTCTCTGTGATTTTGTTTACCAGCTATTCACCATGTGAATGAAAAATAGTAAAAAGACAAAAAAGATGCACATTTCAAGGCTCCCTAAAATTGCCAATTCCATTCTATAGCTGTTTCTCAGCACAGGAAGACATGGGACTAGAAGACTGAGAGATGACACTGTCATCCAACAGTGAGCTCCGAGGAGAAGCGTAATTGTGGCTTCTCAGTGGCAGGAGGCAGGTGGTTCCCAGGGGAAGGGTTCTGTTTAATCCTTAGGTTAGAGCCCAGCTTCAGCTCATTGCCACAGGTCAGTTACCACCCTCCAGACTGAAGCATACACTAGTGTAGGCTCCCTCCTCAGCACCTCTGTACATTCAGAGGTCCTGTATGACACGCTGAGAACTCACACCCTTCCAGGGCTGCTGGAGATCATATGGCTGACCACCAACTTTGATTTTAACTCATTTGTCAGCCAAAACACAATTGTTGAAAACTTTTTAGGCTTTTTGTGTAACTCTTTGCTTTCTCTCTCACCTTATTTAGATAGCACTCAATCCAGGTTCTCTAAGACTGTCTTCCCCGCTCTCACACCAGGCCCGGTTTCTCTGTCTAAAATACTTGTATGAAAACTGACAGATTATAAAATCTCCTTCCTAAGCAGATAAGTTGCCTAATGTGGTCAGGAAATGTGAACAACTGTAATAATCATGAGGACATTATTAATGGCAGGGATCTATGTCACTTAGCTTTCAAAATTCCAGAAGATGAGGAACAATAGAATCAATTGTGTGACTGTTACCAACGGTGCTGTGTTATGTTATTTTCAGTGGAGGCAACTTCTCTCCTGCCTGGGAACGTTGGTGGTTGGGGGTCTTATGCAAAGTCAGTGCTGACTGAATTGTGACAAAGTGAGGGCCAGAGAAGGGTTCTCTTTTTAGATGATGTGTAACTGTGATGAATATGTTTAGAATGTAGATACAGATAACACATTAGCAAACAAAGTAAATAATTAATTTTTTAGTTATCGAGACAATTCCAGTGTTTATTGGAGTTTCACTGGATTCTATTTCATTTGTTAGGAATTTACTTAACTTTCTAACTTTGCACTGGAGAGTTTTTTATGAGGCAACTAATGAGGCCTAGAGGTCATCAGTGCTAAATTAACTGGCCATGCCTGAACTAAAGGATTCTACCTGGGGGCAGTCTACTTTTCAACACAAACAACAGCTACGTGCTGATAAGCCACAGTGGCAATAAAAGGGGTTCTATTCTATAAATGGCATATGTTGCCCGCTACAAGAAGGCATGAAAATGTGCCTTTTCAGGCCAGGCACCTTCCCTAATAACGGCTCACTTTCCGTCTTAGTTTTTACAAAATTACCTGTAGTCCCCTCAGACCACATTCATCAGAGGAAAGCCTTCACTGAAATTAGCTTGCCATAGAAAGTGTTAATGGCACAGAACACGGTGAATGTACTTAACGTCACTGAATTCTACACTTAAAAAAAGCAGTAACGATAAACCTCATGTTATGTATACTTATAATAAAAATGCGGTTATCAAGGTTTTTTATAAGAGCGATATGGTGGAGGGTGTTAGGCTGTTCTTGAATTGCCATAAAGAAAATATCTGAGATTGCATAATTTATAAAGAAAAGCGGTTTAATTGGCTCGCAGTTCTGCAGGTTATACAGGAAGCATGACACTGGCATCTGCTCGGATTCTGGGGAAGCCTCAGGAAACTTACAATCATGGAAGAAGGTGAAGGGGGAGCAGGCATGTCGTATGGTCAGAGAAGGAGCAAGAGAGGGAAGGGGGAGGTACCACACACTTTAAAACAATCACATCACCTGAGGACTGACTCACCTCTGCAAGGACAGCACCAAGGGGATACTGCTAAATCACTCATAAGAAACCCACCCCCATGATCCAATCACCTCCCACCAGGCCCCACCTCCAATACTGCGGATTACAGTTCAACATGAGATTTGGGCAGAGACACACACATCCAAACTCTATCTGGGTGCTAGGGAGGGGAAGTGGGAAAGAAGGGTAAGAGAGCGCTGAAAGGGAAGATAGAGGGGAGGAGAGGAAGAGGTAGAGGAGAGACAGAGGGGGAGCAAATGAGGGAGGGAGGGAGAGAAAAAAAGAGACTGATGAGAGTGAGTTTCAGGGTATAGCGGAAGTTTTTTAGGTAGACAAAAATGTGAGGTGTGGCAGGAGACATTTGTGGTGCTTGGCTGCCTAGCATCTGAACACCCTTTCTACTCTGGAGGAATCTCAAGGTAAAGCTGAGGGTGGCATTTGAAGAATAAACTGACTCAGGCATATCTAAGAGAATACATATGCCTGGGATTCTGTATCTTGAGGGAGGGACTAAATGCAGGTCAAGCCAACTGTGAACGGCTCTGTGGTGTCATTTCCTCTGGTTCTTGCCCATTTTCCTGTTTTTTTCCAGCCCTCGTGTTAATTCTGCAATAAAATCCTTCTGGTAACTTTTTTTTCCACCTAAGTTACTCTATGTTAGTTTCTGTGGTTTGCAATGTTAATGCAAACAGAAAACAATTAATTACTCCCACACTGTCAAATAATACTTGAAATCAAGGTCAAAATAAAAATGCAACTTTTTTAAAAAACAAAATGAGAATCTTAACTGAACTGATAGCCACAAATCTTCCTTTGTTGTGGAAAAACCAGTTGGCCTTTCCCATCTTCAGTCAAGCAGGGGCTTGGGTAATTAGAAAATACTTTTCTGTTCTATCACAAAATCCAAATTCCCTGGAATATCAGACGGACTGATTTCATGCTCTTATCCTCTCTCTCTTTTTGTTATGGCTTCTTCAAAGGTTGCAGTAGGAATTCCAAAAGGGCTGTCTTTTCCCTAAGAGTCTTACTAATGAGATGCCAGAAGCAGGGACATTAGCTAGTGGACGTTAGCTATTCCACCAGAGTGAGACAAAAAGGGGCTGAGTAGGACCCAGGCTCCAAACCACAGAGCCCCATGCTGAGAAGCAACCTGATTTCCACTTAGGAGGACAGACGAGGGGATGATTCTCTCCTAGCAGAAAGTCTTCATCTCTTTCTTTGAGTTTATCAACCTTGATACTCAAGACAGTTGAAGAAATTGTGGAGCCCTCATATGGTTTGGCTGTGTCCCCATTCAAATCTCATCTTGAATTCCCATATGTTGTGGGGGGGACCTGGTGGGAGGTAACTAAATCATGGGGGCAGGTCTTTTCTGTGCTGTTCTCATGGCAGTGAATAAGTCTCAAGAGATCTGATGGCTTTCTAAGACAGAGTTCCCCTGCACAAGCTCTCTCTTTGCCTGTTACCATCCATGTAAGACACGACTTGCTCCTCCTTGCCTTCCACCATGATTGTGGGGCTTCCCCAGCCACGTGGAACTGTAAGTCCCTTAAACCCTTTTTTTCCCCAGTCTTGGATATGTCTTTATCAGCCGCATGAAAATGGACTAATACAAGCCCAGAAGCACCAAAACCCAATGTCTATATAGCAGCATCTCTGGCTGTGGGTTGACCAATGGGGAGTTTCTGTTGACTTCTTCTTCACTCCCTCTCCTTTTTCCCTGATGATTTGCCCACGTTTCAGAAATGGGCTGTGCACCAAAGCTTATTTACATCTTAACTCTGAGACAAACTATGCTTTTTTAAAAGCTGTATCATCTCTGAGGATGATTTATTTTTATTTTTTAAATTATACTTTAAGTTCTGGGGTACATGTGCAGATCTTGCAGGATTGTTACATAGGTATGCACATGGGCATGGTGGTTTGCTGCCTCCATACCCCTGTCACCTACATTAGGTATGTCTCCTAGGATGATTTCAACCAAAAGGGTGAAATCAGAATCCCAGAAACCAGTATTGAAATTATTTGGGGTGGGTTTTTTTTCTCCTAAATGGTGGGCATTCACTGCCCTTCTTTCCTAGATATGCACATACCCCCATTAGGATAAGCCTTCACTTTTCATTGAAGTGACCAGGGCAATGTGCAGCAGGTGTTTTTTTCAGGATGAACAGTTCCTGGGAGAAATTTGCACCCAGCGCTGCCTGCTCCACATCTGCATGGTATCCACTGGGCACCATGCAGGGGGAAACCAGAATCCGGGTCCATCCTGGCTCTACCCCTCAGCACCAGCCTGCTTGTCAGCACTCCAGTTTGCACCTGCATTTGGAGAATTGTAAGGATTGGAAAGAAAACAGAGTGAGAACATGCTGGGCAATGCAAAGCACTCTAGAAACATCATTCGCCAGTGTCATGAGTTTTAGCTGTATGGGGTGTGAGTGCTAATGCTCTCAAAGGATAGGCTCTGGAAAAGAAATGGGGCTGAAAGTTAAACAGTGACAAATGCATTTTGCTTTGCTTTAGTTAAAAAAAAAAGCTCTTTTTCTTCTTGCTATAGAAAAGAAAATGGAAATTGAGACCATGAGTGACTTACAGGTGAGTTGGTTCCTCTCTGAGAAGTTCGAAAATGTGTACAGAGGTAGAAATCATCATAACTTTGTTAACAGAGGTGTCCATTTTCTTTCCAAGAGGTATTAGGAGCACTGGCGTTTTTATATTTTATTTCCTTGCTTTTTTTTCCTCTGTCAATTCTGATTCTTCTAACAGAGAAAATACATGGTTATTCGAGAGAAAGAGGAAAAAATAAGACAGTGTTACTAAGGAACAGGCTATTACTAAGCCACGGTTATGATAATGGAGAGAAGTCACATTTAGGAAAATATATAGAGATGTCTGACAAAAGTGAAAAAAAAAAAAGTAAACAGATTCTGTTATGGACTTGGCATTATCTTTTACAGAGATGACACACTATTTTCAATTGCAATTTCATGAGTTTTCAGAAACTAAAATAGCAATTAAAACAATTACATTAATGCCTACATAGACATGTTTGTGTTGTTTGATATTCTTGAAATATTTTAAGTCCTTTGCATAATCAGATTAAGTAACATAAACACAAAACTCCATAGCTAAAGGCCAGTGTGATCCCAGGAGAGACCAGCAATGGCAAATAAATTAATTCTTGAGTAAACCAGAGAGAAAGGAGTCAAGGCTTTGATCTAAGACTTACTATTTTCAAACCATCTTCAAGTTAAATTACAGAGATATCTCTCGAAGTGAATCACTGGACACCAGGGCACACATGGCACCCCCTTCATTCCTTCTAAGACCCCATTGAAGGAGGCACATTGTGTGAGTGTGGTGAGACCTGACGCTCCATTTTGAAACAGTTTGCCAATTTCCCCCTCTTTATGACCTTGGGTAAATGACTTCAACAATTTTGAGCAGGGTGCTGCCTTTCCTACACTATAAAAATGGCTATTACGACTATCAATCATGCAGAGGTGCCACAAGGCTTAATTTATTAGTTAATGTTTGTGTTACACTCTGCAGCTCTTACATGGAAGGTGTTATAGAAATGCAAAGCAGCAATATATTACCTAAACATCTGCCTCCTCAAATAGCTCTCTAGAAAGTTTTCATTGCTTCAGCACAAATGATTTCCCCCAAAATGGATAATTTTGTCCAGGTCTTTCTCGGCCCATAAATTGATTCTCCCTCCTTTCACAGTATAGAGCCTCTGTGCAGAGCACACTTTCCATCTTGTCCCTGAAATGATCACTGTGGATGCTCTCTCCCTTGTGTGTGCATTGCAATTACTGACAGTTTCCTTTTCCTCAACACGTTTGCCCTCTTCATTCTTTACTCCAAAAAACTATTATAATTTAACTCTTCTCTATACATTTAATTTCATACTTGGACATGTTATGTCTCACCCAAGAGCATAGGGTTTTACAATTAGGCACTAAAAACAAATCACTTAAGAAGTTTTTTGAAAATAAAATAAGAAAATGCAAAATAAAATGTCCAAGTTTGAACATGTTTTGATGAGATGAAATTAACTGCTAAATTGCTAAAGATTATATTGCAGATTATTTCTGGTAATGTGAATATTGTCCATAATTTTGCTAAAAGTAGGTTCTTTATTAAACAACTCTATAGCAAATGGGTATTTATTGATATAGAAATTCCAGAGTTCCAACATCTATTTGCCTGGGATTTAGAAAACTTCTTTTCCAAATACAATTAAAGAGAGAAAATAATAAATTATACCAACATAATGTATTCAAAGGCTTTCTTCTTTCCATACTTTTACTTTCACTTCAGTTTTGATACTTTTTACTTGCATATTATTATTCAACCCTATTGTTTGTGGCTATGGGAGTATCTTAAAATGCACCTGGGATTTTACTTATTTATTTATTTAGAAACAGGGTCTCACTCTGTTGCCCAGGCTGGAGTGCAGTGGCATAATCATGGTTCACTTGCAGCCTCAACCTCCTGGGCTCAAGCAATCCTTCCTCCTTGGCCTCCCAAAGTGTGGGTATTACAGGTGTAAGCCACTGTACCCAGCCCGGCAATTTGTCTTAATTCAGGTATGGTTGTAATTGCCCAGGTGGGTTCTTCGTGCCAACTGCCCAGAAAAGCCAATGCACTGACAAGAGTAAGTGTTCACAGCAAGGAAAGATTTAATTATTGCAGGGTCAGCTAAATGGCATGATGGGAGAGAATTCTCAAATCTGCCTCCCTGAGAATTCAGGGACAAGTGTTTTTCAGGGCTAGTTAGCAAGCAGGGGACTCGGAATGGGGAAATATTGGTTGGTTGGGTTGGAGATGAAATCATAGGGGGTCAACACTGTCTTGTGCTGAGTTAGTTCCTGGGTGTGGGTTACTGGTCCAGGTGGTGGCAGTTGGTTCATACAGAATGCAAGATTTGAAAAATACCTCAAACACCAGTCTTTGGTTTTACAATAGCGATGTTCTCCATAGGGGCAATTTATTAATTTTGTGGCTATTTGACTCCTAAGTCGTAAGTAGTTTTTAAAAAGCAAGTTATAAAACAATGACTGGTTAGAGTTTATACCTACATCTTAGCAGAATTCAGGCCCCTATCCTAAGTCTAACCTTGTGGACTTTCATTGGTTTTACAAAGGTGATTTTGGTCCCCAAGTAAGGAGGGTGTTAGCTTCAGAAAGAATCTGCTGTCATCTTTGTCTTAAATTATAAACAAAATTCCTCCCATAGTTAACTTAGAATGAACCAGTTAGCTTGTGAGGTTAGAAGCAAGATGGAGTCAGTTATGTTAGATTTCTCTTACTGTTACAATTTTGCAAAGGCAGTTTCATGAAGAATTTATTACTTACCGGTTTCAAGAGGAGGGGCATCTCATGCTTTGTCAGGCCTCAAGAGAAGCACCTAGGTCAGTCAGGAGGCAGAAGGAAGGAGGGAAATGCCTGGTGCTTTTCTGTGGAGAGAAAGGGTAAGGCAGGGAAGGCAAGTTTGAGTAAGCTTAGAATGGAATAGTTTGAATAATGTGGACAGGCTCTAGCCATAGGGGTTGTCTCTACTTGGCCTTGGGTTGATTTAGGCAGGGAAAATACTGGCTTGGTGTATGAGAACGAGATAAAGGTGGTGGTTGCAGATTTGAGCTTTGGATTGGTGGGGTTGTATACAAAAGGTGTGCTCACAGGAAAGCTATCTGCTATCTCCAAGAATGAGCTAACCCCTGGAGGGGCAGTCTCTCCCCAGGTCCACACAGCCCCCACAATGTCAAAACATCATGAAATACAGAAAAAAACATTATTAATACAGGGGGATCTTCTCTGAAATCTTCCAAGCAACTCTTTAAAATAAGTTTGGCGATATAATTCTTTTTATCTGTTATAAAATATATGCTTTATAAGAAAAAAAGTTGTGAAACCAATCATGAAAATTGCTCCCACTGATGAATACTACTATGCCTAGCAATTGATAAAACACTACACATGTGGCCTCAACTGAAGTATTAAACTATAAAAGAAAGCTAAATTAAAAAGCTTACATTACCTCCTGACCTTATTTATTTGTTGTTTGCAAGAGGCAGATCCAGGGGGCTTGGAAAGAGGTAAATCAGCATTTTATTCTTTCTAGACAGAGCTGAGTCAGCCTCTCAGCACTCACGTGTGGTGTTGTGAGGCTGCTCACTTAGGTGCACAAACTGCCATACTGAGCGGTTAATTGGCCAATTTGAATGAGTTCTGGCATTGTTCGGCAGCTCAGCTCAGACAGTGACTCTAACTGAAAAGCCTTCCACATATGTCCTCAGTTTGTGGGAAAGCATTCTTAAACTGGCAGTATGCAGGCAGTTACTACCTGGCATATGTACCACCACTTCCCAAACCATATTGATGGCAGGTATCATTTTGTCTGAGCAAGGATGCAACCTCAGAAACTCTCTAACACAGTGTTCTGGGAAATTCACACCCAAGTTTCATAGGCTGGCATAATAGATGAAACATATTTATTTGCCATCTGATATGGTTTGGCTGTCTCCCCACCCAAATCTCATCTTGAATTGTAGCTCCCATAATTCTCACGTGTCTTGGGAGGGACCTGGTGTGAGGTAATTGAATCACATTGACAGGTCTTTCCCGTGCTGTTCTCATAGTGAATACGTCTCACGAGAGCTGATGGTTTTATAAAGGGGAGTACCCCTGCACACGCTCTCCTGCCTGCTGCAACGTATGACGTGTCTTTGCTCCTCCTTCGCCTTCCACCATGCTTGTGAGGCCTCCCCAGCCATGTGGAACTGTGAGTCTATGACATCTCTTTTTTCTTTATCTATTACTCAGTCTCAGGTATGTCTTTATTAGCAGCGTGAGAACAAACTAATACACCATCTCTATAGAGAAGAATGAAGATTCTATCTCTATACACAATTACAACTACTTTTTAGACTGTTGTAGATGAAGAGATACTCAGTTACTGTTCACTGATTAAAGAAAATCAGACAAAATTTGATGTTTACATGTTTAGAATAGATAATTGTCTCATGAAATGTGCAATGTACACTCCTGCTGATGAACTCAGGCCTTTTCCCAGTTAGCTTCAGATGGGCATCTCTTGCTTTGGACAGCACAATATCATCCCCTAGTGCCATTTTCCTCTGATACCAGGATCACTCACTCCCATGGGGACCCAATTCCATAGGTGTGGTGTGGTTTGGTTGGAACTGCTGTTGCCAACCTTCACCTCCCTGCCTCCCTCCAACCTCCCCACCCCCACCCCAAATTGTACAGGAGTAGGCAGCTAGATAACAATATCGCTCCATCCGTAGTGGCTGCTTCTAGGCTGAGCCAGTCACAGCTCTTTCTGGAGCTGGAGCATCAGGGAAGACCATTTCTGCTGGAGATGCTAGGCTAGAAGGGTGATAGGGTTTGGCTCTGCGTCCCACTCAAATCTCATGTTGAACTGTAATTCCTAATGTTGGCGGTGGGGCTTGATGGGAGGTGATTGGATCACTGGGGTGATTTCTGATCCATCCCGCTAGTGCTGTTTCATGGCAGAGTTCTCCTGAGATCTGGTTGTTTGAAAGTGTGTAGCAACTCCCTCTCAGCCTTCCTCCTGCTCTGGCCATATGAAGACCATGCCTGATTTCCCTTCCCCTTCTGCCATAAGTTTCCTAAGGCCTCCCCAGAAGCAGAAGCCTGTACAGCCTGCAGAACTGTGAGCTAATTAAACCTCTTTTCTTTATAAATTACCCAGTCTCAGGTATGTCTTTATAGCAGTGTACCAACAGACTAATACAGAAGGTTTAAACAAGGGGCTGGTGGTGGCCACCTTTCCCGTCATGTGAAAGAGTGCAGGCATAATTATGTGAGCATGGTCAAGAGATACAGGGAGAGAGACGGCGACAGTGACAGGGACAGAGCCTGAGCCCCTGGATTCAGCTGTTCCTGAAATCAGAATGAACTTCCCAGTCCCAAGAGGCAATACGTTCCTTGTGTGTCCCCTTAGGCTAGTTCAGAAATTGGATTTCTAAATTTGCAGCTGTCAGAGTTTTAATTAATACAAAGACATGTTAAAAAATCGAAGGGATATTTTTACCGTCTTTATAGTGCTATTTTGCGGTGTTCTGACTGTTGCACAGCTGCTTGTTATTGAAGAGAGCCGTGCTCTATATAAAAGTTAACATTTACTGAGTGCTTACCACTGCTAGCCATTATTCTAAGTACTTTCCAAACAGTGAATAAATTAGTTCTCGTAAAATCATTTGCAGTGGGTATTACTAGCACTGTTATACAGACGCGATGCAGAAACTGAGAAAGTAAACAGTAAAGAAACTTGTCCAAGGTCACAAAGCCTGTAAGTGGCTGGGATCGGAACCTAGGCCAACTGGCTTGAGTCTGTGCTCTTAGCCACTATGCTAACACTCACAACTTGCCTTTGTCCTAGTTTCAACCTTCATAATTACATCTAGTAACAAAAGAGAACAAGGCACAGTATCCCTTCTCCTTTCCTTGCCCTGAATGCTTACCTGGCCTCTAGCTGCTGTTCTAATCTTCCAAGATGAGAAACAGGCCTAGTTATACTTTACAGAGAATTTGCGAATCACGATCCTTTAGACTTGGGAACATGAAACACTGTCCATAAGCCTCACCTAAATTGGCACAATACTCCTCCCTAAAAATGCCCATCTTTTCATAAGTCTATTGAATGATGTTATTCAACCAGTGATACTCCCAAAATATACAGGTGAACTGCAGTATAAAACACAGAATAAATGTATCTGAGAAAGTCAAAAGTTGTGAGATGAGAAAGGGTATTCCTGCTGCTCAGGGATTAGAGTTGAAAGCAGGAAAATCCGCTCTGCTTAACTGGGTAAAGTCACAGCATTTACATTTCTTGTTGATAGCTAGTGAAGATTCTCCTTGAAGCTCCAGTTCTCGCTGCCCTCTGTCCCAGTCCCCTGTAGAACTGTCAGATCCCGCTTTTGCACTTAGCTACTTGATTACCTGCTGAAATCCTGAAACTGCCACAGCTGTTGCCATTTTAGCTCCTTGAATTTATGAGCACCAATGCATCTCCCTTGCATCTGCTTTGGCTGTTGCTTTTGAAAGGAGTGATCACACAAGGAGGGGTCGAGGAAGAGGCCAAGATAGTTCTGTGGCACTGAAGGCAGCTAAAAAAAGAAGCAACTCTTGACTTTGCGAGTCGAATAGTAGCCACTGAGAACATTAAATGTGTTTATCTTTCTTCTGAGGAACGCCAAGTATTTTTAAAAAGAGAATCCTGACTCATCATGCAGAAGCCCAAGGACACACACTAAAAATAGTGGCGTGGTTTCTAACATTGAGATGCTCCCAGCGGGTAACAAGAGGTTTGCTTCTTAAATAGACAGGTAACCTACGGAGAGAAGATGACGATCTGCTCTCTAAAGGACTCTGCCAGCTCTGTGGGATCTTCCTTTCAGATGACTGATAGGTAACAGCAGGGTGGAGGGCAGGAAGGGGAGGCCTATGGATATGGAGGTGGTACTGTTTCCATAAGGATTTCTCTTCTTTCTTTAATGTAATAGACATGCATTCTGGCTTCCTCAAGGTCCTAGATTAAAGTGGCTTTAAGCCAAGGAGTAAGCAAGTCAGACACCGTTTACACATCCTTACTTCTATATGGGCTTCGATCTGGGACCAACTATTCTCTGTAATTCATCTGCGGCCTGCCACGGCCTCACAGAAAGGCTGATTGTTGTGTGCTACCTAAGAATAGTAAGACGCTTCTGGACAGTCAGGTATTTGGGACCTTGATATTTCCCACAGTTGGGTCCACTGGCTCTTTATGCACAGGTGACCAGACTCACTGACCATAGCTTCTCAGAGTGAAACTGAGCGCCTCTCTGCACCATCAAAGCCTAGACCATCTCTCCGTTTCCACGTACAATGGAGCCTTCAGGAACCAGGGAAAGGATGTGCCTCCCTGACAAAATCAATCCCGGTCAACTCCAAGTGAGTCTATAAGCCTTATTAAAATAAAGCTGAATTAACAATTGCTTAACACTTGGAATCACTAAATGCTATGCTTTAATGTGTTTGTAAGAAAAGCTCACCATCTGATATTAAAAGGAGAAGCCACATGAATTTTGACATGCATTTGTCAAATCTTGAGGAACATTAACTTTCTGAGCAGAGAAGACCTCTTTAGAGACCTGAAATGGAAACTGGATAAAGTCCTTTAGACTTCTGAAAAGCTACATGCTTGAACACAGCTCCTGCCCTGTGGTTTCAAATACAGGCTTACGACTTCTGCCCCTGAATAGGATGTCAGGCAGCAGGCTGATGCTCCCACCAAAAATAACTAAAAAGGCCACATAAAATAAAATTAAATAGAAAACTCTGTTAAAAGAAGTAAGAGAACTGCTGATGCAAAGGTGACCATCAAGGCCACAGTTTGAAGAGGGTGGAATCACAGAGAGGTGAGCTGTTGATCTGCAACTTCTTTTACTCTGGGACATTTGCAGATTCTAGGTGTACAGTAAGAATCTGCTACTGGAAGCAGATAAATCATCAGAGCTCTAGACAGCCTTGGAGGGTTCAGAAGATAAGGATGAACATTTATGAGGCCATGATCCTGGTGAGGGGCAGAAAACTGACCCTGGTTTTTTCTTCAAGAGGTTAACAGAGCAAAAGGCTAAAAGGTTAACAGAGCAAAAATGCTAAGTGGAAAGATTGAGAAGACAGTAAAGTTTTTGGCAGGGTCACCATGCTTAGGGAACAAGAATCATGGTTCAGGACCCACAAGGGGAAGGGCCCTGGTGAATAAACCAGGGTCTTGGCTGAGGCCTTAGGAGCCTAGACTTCACTCAGCTCAGTGAAAGCTGATTATCCCTTCTCAGCTTGCCTAGCAAAGGAAGGTGTGACCCCCCTTTGGTGAAGAATCTGGATCCTCCACACTTTCCCTTTTAATGGATCATGTACAGCGTTCAATCAAAACTTTTGGGGGACCCAGCAGCATGCCTGGTAATGGCTGCGATGACAGTTTTCTAATATTTAATTCAATATTAAGTGCATATCTAATTCATATGCACTTAAGGCATATGCCCACAGGCAGTCCGGGAAGCAGTGCCAAGGCATGTGAGTCTGCCTGTGTGTATAACACTGGCTTCCATATAGGAGCTGCTCATTAAATCAACATGGCCACAATTCACAGGGATGAGCTGCAAGCCAATCCTTTGTCAAAGCTAATTTTCATTCGGTTTCAGACCAAGGAATGAGGAAGGCTTTTTTCAAGTGTGAAAACCTCACAAAACCAAAAAGAACAACAAAAAAGAAGAACAAAAAAGCCTTCTCTCACTCTCCAAATACAGGTCAGGTATTTCTTCTGTGTACTCTCGTAGCATGGTGCGTCATTTTTTTCTTCCCAAGCTGTGAGTGTAATCTAGGGCCATGATTATACCCACCTTAGTCATGCAAGTCTCCTCCAGTGGTTGGTGTAGTGCCTGGAGCACAATGGGGGCCTGATAAATATTTTTCGATAGAATTAATGAAGGAAATAAATAAAAGCAAACCAAATGTCAAACTTACTTTGGGAAAACTGGTCACGATACAGTTGTGATCAGCAGTTGTGTGCACAGAAGCCCAGCGTGGACTATGGCAGAAAGTCTCTTATCTGATGTAGTTAGAAAGGTCGTTATTCAGGCCAGGACCAGTGGCTTACACCTGTAATTACAGCACACTGGGAGGATGAGAGGAGGATCCCTTGGGACCAGCAGTTCAAGACCAGCCTGGGCAACACAGTAAGACCCCATCTCTAAAAAAAAAAATATTAGCTGGGCATGGTGGTGTGCACTCATAGACCCAGGTATTCAGGAGGCTGAGGTGGGAGAATCATGTAAGCTTAGGAGTTTGAGGCTGCAGTGAGCTATGATCGTCCCACTGTACTATAGCCTGGGTAACAGAGGAAGACTCTGTCTCAGAAAATAAAAAAAAAAAAGAAGGAAAGGTAGTTATTCAGTTCACAGAAAATAATTTATAGCAGGAAACTTATAAAAATCCATACTTATTTTGCATTTACCCTTAACACCTCATTTTAACTTAAATACAAATGAACATTTGTGTACTAATATCTTCACAGTGTGCCAAAGCCTTCTCAGTATAGGTCTGTTTACAAAGGAGCCAAATGATCTTTCTTGATGATCTTTCTTGAATGAACCACATCCTCAGTGAATCATTTCTGATTTAAGCTTTTTAAAAGGAGAGTGAGAACCAAAGGGCACGAGGGACAATCTGAGCAAAAACTTCACAAAGCCCATACTGTTCCCAACATTTTCCAGTTTTCTTTCCCATACTGGAAACCTTTTTTTCAAAACCAACTTGCTTAAAGCCCTCTCAAAATATTCAGCTGAATTTTCATAGGCAAAACAACTCTTTGATACTCATGTTTATGAGATTATGTGACATTTAATTGCCTAATATTAAGAGTATGACTGACATAGTAAGTCTGGGAACAACTATAACTGAATCCTGGTAAGCATACAACTCAACTGGCAGGAGCAGAGGTACGCGGGTTAGGGGAGGGTAGCAAATTACTAGGTGGGAGCATGGGCATGCTGTGGACATTCATCAGTATGCTCCACAGAAAAAATGGGGAACAGCAGTCAATCCCGTTAGAAGGCAAAGTAGAGGTCACATAAGAGAGCTTATAGAGAAAATGTTATTCAGGATAAGGAGCAGCTCCTGTTAGCAAAGGGTAAGTACTCCAGAGTATTTAAATATATGATAGTTTAACTATTAAGTTAAACTGCCCTAATATATTAACATTTTATAATAAAGAATGGATAATACAATACGTACATCACCGTTACATGTACATATATGGTAATATATATACAAATATTTAATTTCTTTTAAATTAATATGTTTAACAAATTATATTTATACCATGTTCAAACAGTCTTTTTGAAATATTTGAAGTTATCCTTTGCTATATTTTATCATCAATTTAGGATGAAAAAAGGGGGTTTGAAAGATAGCTAAACCTGTTTGAATTATCAGAAGCTCGAAATTAATGGATTACAAATTGCGTGTGTAATAGATGGTACAGCAGGCCACTTTTAGACAGCAGGCTCCTGGAGAACAGAGCTAGCAACTCAATGAATATGCTGTACACAAGACTCTACCAACATTAGTTCACCATAAATCTCATTTTCTTCTTTTCTTTCTGAAAATTCAGACCTGTAATAAGAATTCAGCTCAGGTCTATCCACCTACACTTATATGCTGTGCCAAGATATCATACTATAGATATTTTTGCACTTACTCTATTAGGTAATTTTTGCCTGACATGAGTATTAATGAGAACAGATATACTTGTTAGATATTGCAAGTAATTCAACTTTGGAAACATTTTCTATTACTTCTCCTTCAAGCTTCTTGCTTGGACTAAAGAATATTAAGATTGCAGGTGACCTACAAATCATTTTCTCCAACAAACACACATACACACACAAAAAAACAGATGAGAATGATATAAGAATATAACTATTTCCTCTAACACTAGACATTATTTTTTGCTCATTACATAATTTTACCCATTTAAGGTTACAAAGCTTAAATATTGCTGCAATATTGCTTTTCTCTACTTGCATGTTAGGAATCCATGAGATTTTGATTTTTTTCAAAAGTGTTGTGTACATATATAACAATTTGCATACCATTGATTTGGTTCAATTTTATCATCTCCCAGAGTCAAAAATGGGCAGAGATTAAGTAACTTGCACAAGATCACACAATTAATTAGAGGCACACAATTAACAGAAACTGACACTTATGTCAATGATCTTCCCATTGACCACACTGGCTTTGTGTTTTCTAATTTCAGTCATGTTGATTCAGACTAAACTACTCATTGAAATCTTCATTTTCTGAAGTAGTTTTCATCCTAAAAACTCATGAATGTTAAGTAGAGAATCAAATCCATTAAAAGATCTAACTACCATCAATTGGTTCAGGTAAATAAGGAGTTTTATCTAATGAAAATGTTGGTGGAACACAGGAACTTGAAATTTGGCTAGTTATTGGGTTTTAGTTATTATGGCAATTTAAATGACTTTTTATTCTTAGTTTATACAAGAAACTAACAAGAGAACTGGTAAAACTTTCAGATGCTTTCTATCAGCAGCCTGGGGTAATAATCCAGCTTGGCATATCCAATCCAAGAGGTGAATAATTCCAAATAAATAAACTAATTCCTTTTTATTTTTTGGGCTTTTTGCTAGATTTTCTTTTTACTGCATTTTAGGTTTTGGGGTACATGTGAAGAAATTGCAAGATTGTTGCATAGGTACACACATGGCAGTGTGATTTGCTGCCTTCCTCCCCATCACCTATATCTGGCATTTCTCAGTCTCTGTTAAAACAAATCTATCTCTATTTTGCCCTCATACCTGAGATTTGATTCTTATTT
>CAUYLZ010025139.1:0-15859 GCA_963573645.1 Pithecia hirsuta | reverse complement strand
GCCCGGCTAATTTTTGTACTTTTAGTAGAGACGGGGTTTCACCATGTTGGCCAGGATGGTCTCGATCTCTTGACCTCGTGATCCGCCCGCCTCGGCCTCCCAAAGTGCTGGGATTACAGGCGTGAGCCACCGCGCCCAGCCTCTTCACCTCTTAAAATGCCCCATGCTATCACTGCCTCCTTCACACATGATGTTCTCTGTTTGAAAAACTAACTACACAGTCTTCATCTAGTTCTATTTTACTCATTCTTAAGCCTCAAATACTGGGTTCAAATCCAGGATCTACCATTTACTGGTTGTATGACTTAAGCTTATTAATTATTTGTAGGTTTCCTCATCTATAAAATGGAGATATTAATAGTATGTATGTTATAAGGTTTCCTTGAGGATTACATGAGTAAATATGTATGCCTAGTTCACAGCAACATTATATAAGGTAGCATAATAATTAATCAAGGAGTTCTACCCTAACTTCCTTCTTATGCCATCTCCTGTTATTTTCCTTCATAAGCATCATAAAATTTGTATGAATATATTTATCTGTGTGTTTGTTCAACATCTAGCTCCACGGAAAGTAAAGTATATGCTTTGTATACTATGTCCATGTACTGTATACTGTATACTGTATACTGGCATGTTTGGGCTACTACAGCAAAAATACCACAGGCTGGTGATTCATAAAAAAAAGAAATATATTTCTCGTAGTTCTGGAGGCTAGAGAAGTCCAAGATCAAGGTGCCAGCAGATTCAGTATCTAGTGAGAACTTGCTTCCTGGTTCAGGGATGGCTGTCTTTTTGCTGTTCCCTTACATGGTGGAAGGCGAACAAGTGAGTTCTTTGAGGTCTCTTTTATAAGGGTTTTGGTCCTATTATCTAATCCCATGTAGAGCTCTGATGAGCTAATTACCTCCCAAAATCCCATCTCCAAATACTGTCACGTTAGAGAATTATATTTCGACATATTTACTGGGGGTTTAGTGGGAGAGAGGGGGATAAAAACATTCAGTCCATAGCATCTATCTATCTATATATACTCTATGTATTCACACTATGTATGTTCCTGACACAATGGGCACTTAATAAATACTAAGTGAATGAATGAATGGTTAGAAGAATGGCATCCTAGATAAGCATGTTTCTCATAGCTTAATCTCTTGCTGGGATACAAATGCCATTGTCATCCTGACTACATTCACAAAGTGAATGCATGATGAATACTGGTGCAATTTGGTAGCACCTTTGAGTCAAAGCTCTGACTCAGCTGCCATTGCCTCTCTCCTCTGCTTCTGCCAAGCCATGCCTCACTGCCCTCCTAGTTTCACCTATGACTGGGTAGAGAAGTCAGGTGACCTCTAACTTCCAGGCTCAGTCATCTTCAGTTCAACAAGCAGACAGTGAGAAGAGACGTACTGGCCTCAGAGTCTGGTTCAGTTCTCCACTTTCTCCACTCCACCTTTACCAGAAGGCCATGCATTCTGAAAGTTCCTGAACAAACTTCACTCAGCAAAGCCCATCCTTTGATCCCCTCAACACTCAAGTGTTGGGGCAGTTGTTCGAATACAGTATGAGGCTGTGCTCTGTGAAGGACACTTGCCAAATAGAAGAGAAACTTGTCAGCCAGAGACCCACGGGTCTCTGCTCAGGGCATGTTTCCTGAGAGAGAGAGAGAGAGGAACACGAGAAAGAGAAGTCAGTTCTCTCATGGGTGGAAAAAAACAAAACAAAAAATCACCAGAAACCCAGATGGAAACAACCCAGAGGTAAGTGGCTCAGAGGAAGCTGGTGACTGCATAGACCATGGTGCATTGGGACACGGAGGCAGGACTCTGGGCAGGCGCAAGTGAACAATAGAGAAGAGCAACACCAGGGGTTGCGGGCTGGGCGTGAGTGGTGGCAGTTTCCTAGAGCAGAAAGTCTTGAACAAATGCTACAAGCGGTGGTTCTGCTTCAAGATGAGGCAGGCCCCTCCTCCTCCCATAAAGGTTCTTGAGGAAAGAGTGAACATTCCCAGGACTATACACTTTGGGGGACTAAGGATTTTCCAGCTACTCATAAAAATCCCATTTAAAAACTCAGAAATATCTGAAGCTGGGCACCTCTGAAATGACCTGGACTACCCACGTGAACATGGGCGCAGGGGGCCGGAGCCGTGGAAATGTAGGAAACATTATTGTAAATGTTAATACTTCTTCTCACCCACCAGCTGGCGAAGCTGGATGGATGTCAGTTATGCCCACTGATTGACTGAGCTGCGATCCCGTCATCGTGGCCACTGCACCTCTCCATCTGGCATTTAGTCTCTGTGATTGGGACAGTTTGGGAAAGTGGCCAAAATGATCATATCCGGCTCTCCACAGTCTGCTTCCGCAGCTGCATGTCTACCCAGCCTATGCCCCAAAATATATTAATCTAGACAAAATAAGTTTTACTTTGGATTTGATTTAGAAGAGATAATATCAAAGATGAGAACATTTTCCTTGAATAAGTGAACATAATCAGAGTGCTAAATTATCAAATTCAACGTATGCTATTTAGTAGAGAATTGTTTAAAGTTATGGAAATTCTACATGGGATCATATCTCATGATTATCATGCAAAAATATAAAACCAGATTGCAATTCACACTGATAAATGCTAGGTTAGGTAAAGACATTCCAAGGTCATAAAATTTAGCAATATGTAAGATTCGCCAAGACTAAGATGAGACGGTGGATTTCTTTTTGTTTCTTGTAAAAAAAAAAAAAAATAACTTTTATAGACCATGTCACCAAAGGAGCAATTAATAAGAAAGAACACATCATTAAACTCTGCTCTCAGGTAATTTATATGCCACAGTGTTCATTGTTCATAACCCAGGCTCTTCTTAGTGAATCATAACATTGCCTTCATTATCACTACCATTCTCAGGTAATTGGTTTCCTTCCCTCTTATCCAGGAATGGGTTTTAAACCAAACTTTTGAACTCTTTTGCAAAGCATGTACCTTAAATTTCACATGGATTGTCATCTTAGGAGCAAATTAACTGAAGTTTTCCCTTACAATGTGCTTAGGTCATAGAGTCCCGAAAGCCTGGAACAATGAAAAAAAATGACTTCTTCTACCAAAATTACCACAAATTCTTCAGACACTCAGCAATCCACAGCTTTTTGTTCTGGGTTTTGTAAAGAAGTAATTCAAAGCTTAATATTTCTGGAATCCTTGGAGACACAGAGTCTCATGAATATGATCTATTCTGGAATTGTCTCCTGAGGCAAATAAGCTACAACCAGTTGATTCGAGTCTGACTTCATGCTGGGTTGACGTTACAGTGGGAGAAGGCACGGCGGGCATGGAATCGTCATCTGGCCTTATCTTAAAGAAAGATGCTGGTTGTTGCTATTCACACACCTACTGTGAATGATGTGCTTTATTTTGAAATGTAGACTTTACTTAAAACACTATTTTTGGACAGCTATGGTACAAGATAATTGGCTTGCCTGAATTGTGCACTTTTCAACTAGTTGTTTCAGTATCATGTAAACTTGGTCCAGTCAGAGAAAGAAATGAATGCATTTTGCATTAGCTAATCCTTCCCCAAAGCTGTGAGATTATCTCAGACAATGAGTTAACTAGTGCTTTTATACCAAATGGTTATATTTGAAAGGTATCTGGACAGAGAAGATGAATACAACATAGAACAGTGCTTCCCAGACCTTAATGCGCATACAAATTGCCTGGGGAGCTTGTTAAAATGCTAATTCTGATTCAGTGGATGTGGGCTGGGGCCTGGGATGCTTCAATTCCCAGGTGGTGATGATGCTGCCACACCAAGGCCCTAGACATGGGCCCAGTCATCCATTTAAACTAGAATTCCACATGACCTTGAGACAGGTGAGAAACACTGGAGAGTGGTTTGGAGCACAGGTTTGTAGCCGGAAATACCTGAGTTTAAATCCCAACTCAGCTGCTCAATGACTGAATTAATTTAAAACACTTAAAGCCTTAGAACCTCATCCGTAACATGGGGCTGATTATACCTCCCACCCGAAGGGCTACTGATGTACAAATGAAACGTATAAATGATTTAACATGTTGCTTTTCATAATTTTCAGATGCTAAAAAGTTCATGCAGGCACAAAATAAATGAACTTCAGGGGTATATTATATGGATATATATGTGCTTCCATAAATATGCTTTTAGAAATTTTGAGTTACAACAATTTCTGTGTATCTTTCTAGGAATGTCTTCATGCCCAAAAGAGCTCAGTGCATTTGGAGCACAGCATTTTTGGAGGCCTGTGTCTCATATACGTAGCTGAACACATGAGCCCTCATTCTTGCTCCCAGACGCAGGTGTCCCACTCTGTGCACCGAGGTCTCCTCTACTGCTTTCCAGAAGTACCCTGCTGGTGCCACTGCTGATCCTCTACATCTGTTGAACCCCCATATTTTTACTGGACCTCTCACCCAATGCTCTGAGCTCTTATAGTGCCAGCACTGTATTGTGGGTAGATGGGGGGAAGACAGGGAGGGGGACATGGGATGGGTTGCTTGAAGAGAAAGAATGACTTTAGCCTTCTTGTGCCACAGTCTGCTGAAGGTGACCTCAAGCAGCATGCTCATCTCCAAATGAGTTACAGAATTTAGTGAAAAACAATTTCTGCTTTTTAATATGCCCTTTGTTGTAGGATTCAGATATTGGCTAGGAAAACAAAATGAAACCAAACTGTGATCTACATTTACTGTAACAACTTTCCCCTGGGACGATAAACTCCGTGCCTGCAGGTGTCTCAGCATCAGACTGCTGTTGTCCAAGCCTGCAAGCACCTTGGACATGCTCAGAGGTGTCCGATCCCATTCGGCACAGAGCTTGGCTTCTTAGGAGGTTCCTCAGAGTCGTGTAAATAGGGTTGCTGATGCCTGGCCTCACCAGCTTACAGACATATCTGAATCTCCTTTCACTCAAGCCACACTTAGATTCACTCTTCCCTTTGAACGTTTGTTAGTTAAAACAAAAAATGTTTGAGGTTCTCAGAATTTCTAATGAGGAAAATCACGGGAAAGGAAAGAGAGGAAAATGGCATGTATTAATACATGAAGGCACATTGCTCTTTACCTATAAATTTTACTTAAACAACAATCTATGGAATGAGTTTGGCTTCACAGAAGAAGAAATTGAAGTTTAGAGGCATCAAGTAACCTGACCAAAGACGCCAACTTAGCAAGTGTCCACGCTGTGATATCAGCCCATGTTTGGCCTCTAAAAACATGCTATTTCTACTACCCTACAAAGCATTGTAAATTAAGAACAGAAGTGCTCACAGAAGGACAGTCTGCTAATGTGTTGAATGCTAATGAACATTAGTCAGTTGATGGACATTAGCTGTGTCACATTTTCCGGGAATATGACCTTTTTTTTTGGTAAGGAGTGCTTGCTATTTCTGGAGCATTTTAAAATTGCTTCATTGAATTCTGGCCGCAGGATGTATTAATCACATTTTGTTACGACATTGCTAGTCACTAAATTCTAATGTTATAATATATCCTATCTGCATAATGCCACACAACTGGTTAGAACATGAAATAATGAAGACATTTGAAGTATTGTTTGTCCTTATGTGAGAGTTAAAAGGTTTAACATGACTAAATTTTTTACAGAATTGATTGTTTTTTAAACTAGATTAAATCAACTGGCTGATTTAGCTTTTGAAATTCCAAGAACCCAAGCTCTTCTCAGTTTGTAGGAAGCATAAAAAAGACTAAAATCTACTACTAAAATCAGTGGTTGCCACTTATGAAAGAATGAGGATTTCTTAAAATTTTGCTTTTTAAAAATCAAAATCATACAAGTACACGGTGTTTTAAGAAAATCAGTGGAGGCTGGGAGAAAATGGGAAGATGTAGTTCAAAGAATACAAAGTAGCAGATATGCAGGATGAACAGGTCTAGAGATCTATATACAACATGAGGATTATAGTTAATAATATTGTAGTCAGGATTTTTGCCAAATGAGATTTTAACTGTGTTTGCCATAAAAAAGATAACTATGTGAGATGATGAATATGTTAATTTGCTCTACTTTAGTAACCACGTTACCATCTCATAACATTGTGTTGTATACCTCAAATATATACAATAGAATTTATTTTTACAAAGTTGATTGGAGAAGTTTATAATGAGAACCAGTAGTCTCCCATCTCACTTTTTACAGTTAGCATACATTTGGCGTTAATTCTAAGACACACAGTTAGAACTGGCTTAAACAATAAAGAAATATATTATTAAACATACCGAAGTCCACACGTGGGGCAAGCTCCAGGTGTGTGTCTCAAGACTGACTCCAATGCTCCAGAGCCCTGCGTCTTCTCATAGTCACAAGATGGCTGCAAGCGCTATCTGTTGAGAGCATTGCAAGAAAGAGATGGTTTCCCACTTACAGAACAGATGCCCTTCCTTCAGCTTTATTAGGTCATCTTAGACCACGGCCCTCTCCCCACCATGACTAACAGTAACCAATGAAACGTCAGGCATGGATTGACTAAATCAATGATTCTCTATCAAATCCAGTGCCCCATAACCTTTTGTTTTTATTGAGATGGAGTCTTGCTCTGTCACCCTGGAGAGCCGTGGTACAATCCCAGCTCATTGCAACCTTTGCCTTCTGCCCATGCTCCTTTTGTAAACAAGTTTTTCATAGTCTCCTCTGTCCTAGCCTGATAACATGTGATGGGCACCATAATCCATTCACACATTACAATTTCAGGAAGAACTCACATTTACAAAGTTTCCCAGACAAGCTCAGTTATGTCTAGACCTTTGGAAAAAGATGAATAAAATATGCTTCTTCCCAAACCCAGATCCATGTGGAATAGACAAGCTTGTGAACTGAATATCTTAACTATTTGTCTCAACTTTTACTTTGCTTTTTGTATTTTGAACAATACTGGGAGGTCTGTGTTGCTATCCTTGTTCACTGTTGCTGCCTAAGCTTTAGGGGAAGGGATATCCTTTTGGAAGAATGATCTTGAGCTACTAACCCTCTCTTCTTTTCTGTACCACTTGCTAGTACTAACTGATTCTTAGCCATTTAAATTCAGGCCATTGAGATGGTTCAAGAAATTGCTATTCAAGTGAGTGGAAGATCTCCAGGATCTCAGGCCCAGGTAAGGAAATTCAATATAGATGAATGTAAGGAAGGTCAACATTATTTCCCATAGGAAGTTACTTCTCAGAGCTGTTCTTAGAGATTCTATAGCTTTGGATTTTCTAAATTCAACCACTCCCTGCGGCACATTTCTAATTCTTGCTAAAAGAGAGAAACGGGAAGAACGTTAACACTGATTAAACTTCTACTGTGTATTAGGACAATTTCCATGAGATATACCACTTAATGTTCACTGGAACATTCTAGGGTATCTGTGACTGCACTGTTTTATAGACAGAGAAGAGAATGAATCCCAGAGAGTGTAGAAAACTCTGAGGTCCCTCAGCAAGTGAGTGCAGAGCAGCAATTTGAGTCGGGATCTGTGTGGGTACAAAACCCAGCCTCTTTCTGAACATCAGCGAAGTCATTCTCATCTCATCCTGCCACTTAGTTTTTTGGTTTTTTTTTTTGTTTTTGGAGATGGAATCTTGTTCTGTCTCTCAGGCTGGAGTGCAGGGGTGCGATCCCAGCTCACTGCAACCTCTGTCTCCCAGTTCAAGCAATTCTCTTGGCTCAGACTCCCAAGTAGCTGGGATTACAGGCACCTGCCACCATGCCCAGCCAATTTTTGTATTTTTAGTAGAGATGGGGTTTCGCCATGTTGGCCAGGCTGATCTCAAACTCCTGACCTCAGGTGATCCACCCGCCTCGGCCTCCCAAAGTGCTAGGATTACAGGCGTGAGCCACTATGTCTGGCCTAGTTTTTATTCTTATTTTAAACCAGAGAGTTCTCGAGTTCTCCTGGATTCAGAAAAATATAGACTACTATAATCTCCAACTCTCCAAGTCTAACTTCCATATCTGTTGCTTACATTCCTTTCCCAGTGGTCACCTGACTCTGCTTGGACAATTTCAGCACTGGGAAATTCTCTGCTCCTGAGGCAGTCAGCTCACCTTCAGATGCAGTGATTGTTAGAAAGCTCTTTCAGATACTGTGCCAAACTTTGCCTTCCTGAAGCTTGGTACACTGGTGCCAGTTCTGCTCTCTGAAGCCACCTTAGAAAAGTCTAATTGCCATTTCACATAGCGGCCTACAAATATTTGAGCCCAAGTCCATTTGACTGTTTTTAGGTATAACGAATGGGTGTACTTCAGGTCAATTCATCAGTGCCTAAGGTATTATCTTATTCCTTGGTGCTCAAGTCTCTCCACGTGCTTCCCTAACTTTACTAGCTTTGGCTCACATACTCCTTTGCAAATGGTTTCTATTTTCTAGCTTCCTGTGACCTACTTCATCCTTATCCTGGCCTCTAATTACTTCTTGTATATGTAGGTATTATTTTTCTTCCAATTAGTGTTAAATTCTACACTGGCTCTTGTTCATTTACATATTTCCATTTGTCAACAAGAACATTTCACTGAACACACAAGAAGGGAGAACTGACAGCAGCAGAAAAATATTCACAAAAACCAGTTTGATTCTCTTTTCCTGCCCTCAAGTTTATTTAGTAGAGATAATAGACAACCATGGGCATTCTGCATCCGAGGCATCTTTCTAGATACTTCTCTATTTAAGCCTTACATGATGCCCTGTGGCCTGGGTATTGTTTCCTGAGTTGTGGCAAACAATGAATTTCAGAGCATGGGAATACCGGGGCATGTTAGCAGCCCCAGTTCTGAGAATCTTGTCCAGCAGAGCAGTTCTGGCTAATTTCATCCAGCAGCATGCACAGAAAACTCACTGGGCTGAGAGCTGAAGACGCTGGAAGACAAGGCAGACTCCTCTCATGTGTTGGCCCCCTTCCCAGGGCATCAGGGCTACTGCCTGAGTGATAGCACTAAAAATGGGGCAGGATAACCCCACCTGTCTCTAAATACATCACTCACTGGATTTATCTCTTTATAACTCATTACTCAAATGAGATAATGACATAACGCATGCAATATCCATGACATAATTTATATAAAATTTTAGCAGTGTCTGGCACATAGTGAGAAGTCAATAAATTTAACTCTTAGGAATACTATGGATAGTTGCTTATATGAGGTGAGCCGTTGAAGCTACTTCAAACAAGGAACAACATATTGAGCCATAAACATTACTGGCTCTTTAGATTCAATATTAAGCCTGGATAGGACTCCCAAGAATAGGTCATGGACAAAAGTGGAGGGGGTCAATTTGAAAGATGAAGGGGGTTGATAAGTGCTGGCAAGATCAGTAGGGTATTGTAATAAGGATATCAGGGTCCTGTTGGATAAATATCTAAAAGTAAAAGCAAAAGATGAAAACCACACGGGGCAATAGAAAGATTCCTGCTTAAAGAATCAAGAAATATAGGCCTCATCCAATCTCAGGCTTTAGCTGTGTGGCTTTCACAAGTCACTCACCCTCTCTAGGTATTTATTCAATATAAAGTGATAGGTTGGGATTAGATTACCCCTTAGGGCCCTTCCAGGAGTGTTAAAGGCAAAGGTTTCCTAACTTTCCTTAAACCAGCCTCTATATGTAATAAGTTAATACAAAGGCAAACTTTGAAAAGTTCTATAAATGTAAACATCATCAGAGCTGCATAAGGTGACTTGCAAAGAAGTCAAGATCAAAATTCTATAGTTTATAAACCCATGCACAGTGTCTGCTGTCCCAAGGCACCAGTAAATCATACCTATACTCTGCATTATTTTGTAGTTCAAAACCAGGAAAAATACCTTGCACATAATTCTTTAAAATCCATGTGTTTCAACTAGTAGGAAAAGGACATATCAGAATCTTCGTGAGTAGTCAGAGTTTGAAAATGTGTATATTTTTCAACCATCGTATGGTTTTTTATTCACAGCATATAATTTATTTTAAAATTTTGAATCATGTTAAGGAACAGCATGAAACTTTGTTGATCAAAATAAGGTGAGTTACCAAAAAGAAAGAACTGGATGTTTAATGTAAGTATGTTTTTATTTTTCTCTTATTATTTTCTAAGGAAATTAAAAACTTTCTATCAATCTCCCTGCTTTAGTAAAACAGTAATCTTAAAGCTGAACATTTTGGATTGTTCATACACACACAAAAAAAAGACACAAAGAGGAATTTGGAAGTTCTCCCGAGCTCAACCTAGTAATTTACGAAGATAGATACACAGAGGGCAAAATGGAATATGATACAGAAGTATGAGGACCCTAACTAGATTCTTGAGCCATTACCAAAGAGTTGGGATGCAAAAAATGAACAGCTGATGAAAAACTTGTATAAATGAGTACTCTCAGAATTCATTTGAGCTTCAAAAAAATATATTCAGGTTGAGTATCCCTAATGTGAAAATCTGAAATATGAGATGCTCCAGAATTTGAAACGTTTTGATCACCCACATGACACCACACGTGGAAAATAAGACCTGACCTTATGTGATGGGTTGCAGTCAAAATGCAGGCCTGCCGCACATCATTTACTTGGCATCTCTGAGGGAAAAAAGACTCTTCAAGCCCCTATCTTTTCTGGTGATGCCCAGATTCCCCCATGCAATCATGCCCACAAAGGACAATAAAATGGCATTGCGACAATCAGGCAAACCAAGGGTAGGCTTCCCACAATGCCCCTCGTGGGGCTAAGACCAATATACATTACTCACTATGTGTTTTTGCCTATTCTCTGATATGTATAGTAAAATATTGTTGAAAATGTCAAAAAGGCCAGTAGATATCCCTATGGGTAACAGTAATTTAAAAGAGGAATGATTTATATTTATCTATAGCACTGAAAGTTAAACTGGGGAAAAACTGGACGGTGATATATGTGTAAAATGTCTTACAGAAGAGTATGGTGTTGAAATGACCGCCACATATGACCTGAAGAAACAGAAGGATAAACTTGAAGTTCACACAGAAAGTGATAAACAGAAGTTAATGAAAAATAGAAAAACACTATAAAAAGCTAAAAAGGAAGATTTCAATCGTGTTTTAAGAGTAGATCCATCAGTGCTGCAAGGAACACATGCCACTTAAGGATGTGCTCATCATGAAACAAGCAAAGATCTGTCATGATGAACTGCAGATGGAAGGGAACTGTGAATATTCAACAGGCTGGTTGCAGATATTTTTTAGACATAGTATATTACATGTTTAAAGATTTATAATAGTAAAGCATGTGCTGATCATGAAGCAGTAAAGAAATTCATTAACAAATTTGCCAAGGTCATCACTGATGTTGACCTTCATCATTACTGATGAAAATCTTATGCCAGAACAAGTCTATAATGCTGATGAAGCCTCACTATTTTGGCATTATTGCCCTGGAACTACACTGACTACAACTGATGATACAGTTCCTAAGGAAATTAAGGATGCCAAAGGCAGAATAACTGAGCTGGGATGTGCTAATGCAGCAGGCACACATAGTGTAAACATACTGTGATAGGCAGCAGCCTGCATCTTCACTGTTTTTAAGTAGTGAATTTCTTACCAGTCCATTACTATGCTAAAAAAAGGCACAGATCACCAGGAACATCTTTCTGATTGGTTTCACAAACAATTTTGTACCAGCCCACTCAGGCTTACTGCAGGGAAACTGGACGGAAAGATGATTGAAAGATTTTGTTATTCCCTGGCAACTTTCTGCTCATTCTTCAGCTGGAATTCTCATTAAAAATAATGTTTATGCCATATACTTTCCCCCAAATATGACTTCATTAGCTTAGCCATGTGATCAGAGCGTCCTTCAATCAATGAAAAGTAAATATAAAAACACTTTTTGAAAAGTATGCTAGCAGCACTGAACAGAGGTATGAATGTGGAAGGTTTTCAAAAGGAGTTTAGCATGAAGGATGTCATGTATACTATTGCCAATGCTTGGTGCACAGAGACTAAAGACACAGCTGTGCATGCCTGGCATGACCTCCAGCCTATGACTGTGTTCAGTGATGATGACGAAGGTGGTGACTCTGAAAAACTTTATATATGTCAAGTGAGAAAAAAAATAAATCCTGACCTCCTGTACTTTGGCAAAAAACATACCTTCAGAGTCTATCAGCAAGCTGGAAGAAGTGGATATCAAAGAAATTATTCACATCAGTAATGAGGCTCAAGTTGTTCATTCACTGACTAATGGTAAAATAGGCAAAATGTAATAAGGTGGTGATGTTGCTGACACTGCAGAAAAAGCGTCTATAGACAACATAGTGAAAATGTGTGATTGGATTAATGAAGGACTAGAGCAGTGTGCATTCACAGCAGAATAAGAAATCATGTCAGTTTATAAAATCAAAGAGAGACTTCTAAGGCAAAGACCATTTTTAATGAGGCAAATGACTCTGGAGAAAACAATTAAAAAAGCCATCTATCAAGATACCTCCTCTTCCTTAGAGGGCCCACTTCCTGGTCCTTCAATTGCTTCTGGTGTTTTTTCTTACCTTAGAAATAAAATTCAGTGTACATGAAACCTTTTAATGAAAACATATCGTAGGTGGAGACGGAAAGGCTGCCGTTTGCTGTTGATGCTGTTAAACAGCGGATATGGGTATTCTGGTGATGCTACTGTGCTGCTGAGTTACCCTGAACACATTAAGTTTTCACTATATTAATGGTATGTCATTTTTTTTTTACCGTTAAGTACTTATGTGTGAATAATTGGAAGAAAGTGATTGCTTATTGGTAGCATATAAATTCAGGGTTAGGAATGATGCTGATGCCAAACAACCACAGATGATCCATAAGAATGGCTGAGATAGTGATACCTTTGCTTTCCAATGATTCAAGGTAACCAACTTTGTTTCATGCACAAAAATTATTTTTAAAATTGTATAAAATTACCTCTAGGCTATGTGTACAAGGTGTATCTGAAACATAAATAAACCTTGTGTTTAGACTTAGGTCCCATCCCCAAGATATCTCATTATGTATATGCAAATATTCCTAAATTCTAAGAACATCTGAAGTTTGAAACGCTTCTGGTCCTAAGCATTTTAGATAAGGGATATTAACCTGTAGTCCCTCAAACACATATACTTCACCACTACGAAATTATGTATAAAGGAGCTTTGGCACCGAGTGCAATTTAATAGGAGTGTTCCAGCAGTCTTCACAGATGAAGAGGACTCTACTGTGCTTCCATTCCTAGAGTATATGCTTTGAGTTGCTTTGCCATTCTAAGTGATGGATGTGTTTGCAACCATTTATCTACATTCTTTGGCCCAAGAGCTAACACAATTGATATGAGCACCAATCTATAGGCAGCTACTACAGGTCAGAACTATGATCTATGGTTATGCCTCAGGGTAAGGCTCATGTATCTTCATGGGATGCATCTGATCAATGTATCAGTGAGCAATTCTTCTGCTTATTTTTTTCTGAAATGCCTCTTTGATCATTTCATTGCACTAGTCAAAACTCTTCCATGGTCATAGGATAACAGATCAATATACAGCAGTAAAATATATTCAAAATTGAACTACAGAGTCAATGCAATTCCAATAAAAATGTAGAGTTGAGGCTGGTCTGAAAATAGTGAGTTATCTCAACTGATTGTTCACAGTCAGTCAAAGATCGAATTCCTTGTTCCCCCTTCTTACTAATACACTTGACTACTCTGAAAAATAAAAGAAATATTAGAGTTGATTCCAGAGTTTATATAGAAGTGTGACATAAATACACTTGGTAAATGTTTGGATGTGAATAGCCAAAAGAATTTTGAAAATTACTGACAAGTTTTGGGACTCACATTACCTGAATCCAAGATAACTTACAGTGCTATAAAAATCAAGCCAGTTTGGAAGTGATGTAAAGCTAGACAAAATGTATCAGGAGGATAGAATTAAGAGTGCAGAGATAGATCCAAACATATACAGTCAACTGACTTTCAACAAAATATGCAAGTGATTCATATCTTTTCAACAAATAATGCTAGAATGACTGGATAACCCCATGGAAGAAAATAACAACAAACAATAAACCTCTACCCTTACCCTATAACACATAAAAAGTTAATTCTAGGTGAATCACAAATGTAAACATAAAGCTAAAACTATAAAACTTCCAGAAGAAAATTTAGGAGAACATTACTGGACTTTGGGGTAAGTAAAGATTACACAGGATCCAAAAATCTATGCCCTTATAAAAGTCATATTGCACTTCATCAAAATTAAAACTTCTGTTCACCCAAAGTCACCATTATAGAAATTAAGAGGCAAACCACAAACTGGTTAATACTATTTGCTTTATATATATCTGATAAAGAATTTGAAACCAGAATATATAAAGAATTCCTACAACTCAATTGGAAAAGAGAAATAACCCAATAAAAATGACAAGTCTTAGACACTTAACAACAACAACAACAAATTCTATGTGAATGACAAATAAGCCCATGAAAAGATACACATTGCCATTAATCTTGAGGGTAATGAAAACTAAAAGCATGATGAGATACCACTTCACACCCACTAAAGTGACTAAAATTAAGAAGACTGACAACACCAAATGTTAGCAAGGATGTGAAGCAATATGAACTCTTCTATTGCTGTTGGGAGTGTAAAGGAGTTCAATCACTTTGGGAAAAAAAATGCAGTTTCTTACAAATTGCACCTAATCTTTGATCAGTAATTTCATTTCAAGTTATTTATCCAAGAGAAACAAAAGCATATGTTCACAGAAAGATTATACAAGAATGTTTATGCCAGTTTTATAATTAACAGCATTAAACTAGAAACAACTTAAATGTTCATCAACATCAGAGAGGATAAATAAATCATGGTACAGTCTTACAATGAAATACTAGTCAGCAATTAAAAAAACAAACTACTGGCACATACAAAACATGGATGACTCTCAAAAGAATCAAGCTGAATGAAAAAAAAAGTTGACATAAAAGAATATTTACTGTATGCTTCCATTTATATGAAGTTCCAGAAGTGATAAAATTTATTTATGGTGATGGAAACCACAGCACTGGTTATCTGTTGGGAGGTGGTGATTCACTGGAAGAGATATGAGGTGATAGAAAAATGCTCTCTGTTTTGTTTGGTGAGCTGGTTACATGGGTATATACCTTTGTCAGAACTCAGAATTTTATACTTCAAATCTGTGCTTTTGACTGTTCGCAAATTTTGCCTCCAGTTAAAAGCATAGTCTTTGAAATCAGACAGACCTCAGTTTAAATCTGTAACTTGTCACTGACCAGCCGTGTGATCTGGGACAAATTTCTTAACCCCTCTAAGTATTAGTTTCCTCAGCTGTAAAATGGAAATAATTTCAATATCACAGGAAAGATATAAGTATAAAAATGGGAGGTTTTAAAGAGATGAGCACAGTGTACACATGCAATAAATTCTATCTATAGCTATTTTTACACACCATAAAAATCAACTTTTCAGTTTTGCATTTATGAGCTTCATAAATATGGCCTCCATCCATCTTTCCACTCTTTCTCCCACTATTCTACTAACTTAATTGTATTTAGCTACTTTGTATTAGTCTTAATTTTTTTTGTTGTACTTTAAGTTCTGGGGTACATGTGCAAAACATGCAGGACTGTTGCATAGGTATATACGTGCCATGGTGGTTGTTTGCATCCATCACCCCATCTACACTAGGTATTTCTCCTAATGTTGTCCCTCCCCTAATCACCACCCACCGGCCAGTGTGAGATGTTCCCCTCCCTGTGTCCGTGTGTTCTCATTGTTCAACTTTCACTTATGAGGGAGAATATATGGTGTCTGGCTTTCTGTTCTTGTGTCAGTTTGCTGAGAATGATGG
>CAUYLZ010025138.1:0-15503 GCA_963573645.1 Pithecia hirsuta | reverse complement strand
GATGGATGGGTGGATGGATGGATGGGTAGATGAATGGATGGGTAGGTAGATGGGTAGATGGATGGATAAATGGATAGAAAGAAGTATAGATGGATGGATAAATGGATGGGTAGATGGATGGAGGATGAATGGATGAGTGGGTTGATGGGTGGATGGATGGATAAATGGATAGAAAGAAGTATAGATGGATAAATGGATGGGTAGATGGATGGATGGAGGATGAATGGATGAGTGGGTGGATGGATGGATAGATGGATGGATGAGTTTTGGGTGGGTGGTTGGATGTGTGGACAAATGAACAGAGGGGTGATGGATGCACATATGAACCAGAGTGAGGGATGTATGAAATAATATGTGCAGGGGGCTCGGTACAGTAGGCATCTGTTGAACAGTTGTTGGGTTAACACTTTGTTCTCTTGCTATTCAGGGAATGATTACATTAATCTTGGCCACTGACATGGCAAGGCATGCAGAAATTATGGATTCTTTCAAAGAGAAAATGGAGAATTTTGACTACAGCAATGAGGAGCACATGACCCTGGTGAGTGGGCTTGTTCTGCCTGGGTGGGCAGCCAAGCAGTGGGCAGGTTGAGTGGGTCATCCATCCAGCTCACACTGGAAGCCAAGAAGCCAAAATCCTTAGGCTTGCCTTGGAACAAGGTGTCTCTATATCTGGTTTTTGAGGTCGTGGCTCTTACTAGGAAAGCCCAGGGCAGGGCCTCCCTCCTGACAGAACCTCCTTCATGGTCAGAGGGGCACTGTCCCATTCCTCCATCTCTTTTGGATTTGAGGGAGATATGTGGGTGAAGGCCACACATCTTGCTCTGTTTGCCAGAGAATAAAACCAGCTCTCCCATGAAGGCACAGCCTCAGCATGGTACCCTGAAAGACCACCTCTGTGGGGGCAACTCCAACCCAGCTTCTGCTCCCCAAGCCAGCATCCCCCACCAGGAATCACCCATCCATCCCACACCATAGCCCAGCACCCCTCTAAAACCAGGACAGGGTGGCCAGAGAAGGGGCAGGGGGCTTCACCCATGAGAAGGTGCACCTAGGTTGCCCAGCGTCTGCCTTTTAGAAAGGGCAGGCCCTGGTCATTTGTGGCTGGTGCAGGCGGGACTGAGGGACACCAGCCCTCCACAGCCTGTCCTATGGCGACCGTTGGCCTAGTTCAGGTGGAAATTGCTACACCCCAGGGCCTGCCCTGTCTCCTCCTGAAGCACCCATGGTGTGCCGAACCCTGGCCAAGCTTGGAGGGAGTTCCCGTCCCCTGGGAGGATGAGCAATGCACCCACCTGGGGACCAGCAGAAAATGAGGGTGGCCAGGCATGGGGAAGTGCTTTGGGGGACATCACCTGGGCTGGGGTGGCCAGAAAGGCTGGAAGGAGGGGACCCACACAGGACCTTGAAGGTTCATTCTCCACTGGAGGAGGGAGCCTGTCCTCCCGGAAGTCAGCCAAGCTCAGTGCCTGGTCCAGCTTCATGGTCCTCGGTCTCTTTCTGCCAGTAATGGCAAGTCCAGAGCCACGCAGCAACAGCAGCCGTGTTCTGCCTTCTGTCACCTAAATTCCAGAACCTCTTCTTTCAGCTGAAGATGATTTTGATAAAATGCTGTGATATCTCTAATGAGGTCCGGCCAATGGAAGTTGCAGAGCCTTGGGTGGACTGCTTATTGGAGGAATATTTTATGCAGGTAAGAGTCTTGCAGGGCAGTCAAGCCTCCAGCCACTCTTACCAGCCCACTTAGTAAGGGTTCGCGTTCAACAGAGCACGCCAGGGTGGACCCGCGTGTTCACGGGCCGTCCACAGGTCAGCCTCCAGAAAGCCTTCACGGCACGCGTACATCAGAAATGAAATCGGTTATAATTTGAGACCTGAAAGGCGGTGACAACCCAGAAAAGCTAATGTTGTGAAACTGCCACCTGTTACTGTTCATTGAGCCACTATTAGAGGCAGGCTTGTCGAGCCAATGCCTGAAAGTCGAGAACTACAGAGGCAGGACAGAGCCCCGGGAGGACCAAGAGCAGCAGGTCAGCTTACACAGATGGCCATGGGAAAGTCAGGGACAGAGAAACCAGGCCAGCCAAAAACAACCGCTACGTATTAATACCACAGCTTGATCAACCCCGGGAGAACTCGGGAGGGGTACACCCAGCTCGCCACTGCCTATCCCTAAGCTCAGTCTCCCAACAGACCTGCTCGCCCAGCTCTGTTTAGCACTGAAGATGCCGCCGCCTTCTCCTTGCTCTTACTGACACACATCTGTGCGCGGCTGGGCTGCTCGCTGGTTAATTGGCGCATCTTGTCTTTCTCTAAGAACGGTGATCCGGTTCCAAGCGTGTCTGTCTTTAATGTCGCTGTCTACTGCATTCCCTACAGAGCGACCGTGAGAAGTCAGAAGGCCTCCCCGTCGCCCCGTTCATGGACCGAGACAAAGTGACCAAGGCTACCGCCCAGATTGGGTTCATCAAGTTCGTCCTGATCCCAATGTTTGAAACAGTGACCAAGGTGAGTGACTGTGGCCACATGCCACACATGCATGCACTCAGATACATGGGCACACACATGCATGCACACACACACACACAGGCACACATATACATGCACACAGGTACACACCTGCACACGTAGGTACACACATGCACACACAGGTGCGCACACACATGTACACACAGGCACACACATGCACATAGGGACACGGGCATGCACATGCACACACAGGCACACATGCAGATACACACGTGCACATACATGCACACAGGCACACACAGGCATGCACACACAGGCACACATGTACATAGGCACACAGATACACACATGCACATAGGCACACACATACATGCACACAGGTACACACATGCACATACCCAGGTATACACACACAGGCACACATACAGGTAAACACAGGCACACAGTCGTGTACACACAGGCACACATGCATGCACACACAGGCACACACAGGTACCATGCATACAGGCACACACACTGGCACACACATGCATACACACTTGCACACACAGGTACACAGGCACACACAGGTACAGTGCATACAGGCACACACACCGGCACACACATGCACACACACAGGTACACACAGTCACACACATGCACCTATACGCGCCCACAGGCACACCTGCACATCCTGAGCAGCCTCTTACCCAGCTGTCGTGGTGACCACTGTCCCTGCCTTGCCTCGCTGGGCCCTGGGGGGCCCCTCACTGCCCTTGTCCGTCACTGCTGGCCTTCAGGACCCTGGAGGCAGCACTGGCTGTTGACTCTCCTGTCCCCTGCTCTGCGCCCCAGATCGGCCGAGTCTGCACCTGTGGCGGAACCACTGTGAAGCCCCTGTCCAGGTCCCAGTCTCCACCGTACCCAGCCCTCAAGGCCATGCTCACTGCACACAGCTTGTTCCTGCCCAGCTCCCCACAGGGCCCCTGCCAAGGCCCCACCTCAAGGCACCCCCAGCATGTCCAAAACAGGCCCATCTTGTTTCCGCCTCTTCGCCCCACTGAGCCGTGGCCGGATCTGAGCTCACAGCCTCGCACCCTCCCCTTCCCAGGCTCCTGTGTGCTGCGGATCTTTCTGTTCCAGGGCAATTCTTCCGCTCCCACCCTCTTCCTGCTCCCGGGACCCCCAGCCAGGAGGCCTGTCAGCTCCTTTCCTCTGCCCCGTGTCTTTATAAGAACCTCCCAACCTGTCTCCTCCGCCCTCGACTCACGGGGGCAGGGGATACAAGAGGCAGGGACTTTCTGTAGGACTTCATGGAGGGTGAGGAGGGCCAGAGACAGAGCCACAGCAAGGCGGGAACAGCCAAGCCAGCATGAGGGTTCCCAGGAGCTGAGACTGGCCCAGAGGCTTCCGTGCGGTGCACCTCACACCTGTTTTTCTCTGACGTTCCCGTGGCCTTAAGAACGAGGGACTCTGAACCAATCCCTTTGCCTCCCACAGCTCTTCCCCATGGTTGAGGAAATCATGCTGCAGCCGCTTTGGGAATCCCGAGATCACTACGAGGAGCTGAAGCGGATAGACGACGCCATGAAAGAGGTAAAACGCACCTTGAGAGGCGCCTTCCCTGGGGCAAGCAGGCACGCTGCCCTCCGCAGTCCTGACTCCGGAATCTCAGACGTACCAAGCAAGGCACCGCTGAAGGTGGCCCCATGGACAGCAACACGTGTCCCTTCCATGAAAAAGCCTGGCTCAGTAAGATTAGGGAATGTGATCAGGGAACCAAAACTACACTCACCGAGAGTGTGTCAGGGCTCGGTGCCTTCCAGGGAGTTCACTGGCCATGCCCTTCACGAGAATCACAACCATTACTCACCCCTGTGGGCACACAGGTGTCCTTGGGTGTATCCACCACTGTTAGAGCATCGGACCCCTCTGAGCACAGTGTCTGGCCCGTCCTGGCCCCAGGGCTGACTTGTTCAGAGGAGGCCATGGGGTAGAAAGGGGCCCTGCCCTGGCACAGGGACAAAGTGACCACCCACCTGCCAGCTCCTGGGCCCAGAACATACATACACCAGCACCTCTTGGGCCAGGGAGCCTGGGGCTGGCTTTAGGTTGCTGTTGGATTGATATTGTTTTGGAGGAAGGGGTCAAGGTTGCACAGGCTCAGGGCCCATGCAGTCTTTCCATGGATTGCCCCAGCCTTCTGCTGTCCAGCTGCCCATGATGTGGCCCCTGCCCCGCCCACCCTCCTGCCTCCTCCCTCCAGTGCCCCCAGGCAGCTAGAACAGTGTCACTACTCCTACAGGGTTTGACCCTCCTGGCCTTGGCCGGTGTTGCCTCTGCCACCCCCACTCCCCACAGTGCCTCTGTGCCATTGAAGCACTCTCCACAGCCCGTGAGTCAGGGCCCCCTAGTTCCTGTACCCACCACCCCATCTTTTCTGCCTGGGCACTCCTGAAGCCCACGTGGCCCACGATGCCCTGTTGAGCGCTGAGCCATTTCAGGCCTAGCCTTGTGCTGGTCTCCTCTCCCTTGACTGGCGGCCCCGAGGTCCCCATGCCCGCACCCTCCTGGAGCGCCAGGCCAGGCACGTGGGAGATGCTCAGCAATTGCTTAGGAAGACCCAGACCAGCTGCCCCGACTTCTCTAGCTAGAGTCCCCTACTGGAAATCCACAGAAAAGTCTCTCAACCTCTGGAAGGCTGAGAGCAGTTACGCAGAGGGGCAGATGTCGCAAGAAGGCATCCCCCACTCCCGACTCCCACAGGAGAGCTGAAGGAGCTCCTGCCTCTCTTGGCTCTTCGAGAGCCATAGCTGTGAGGCCTTGAGTCCCCAGTCCTGAGCCCTGATGCTCAGTCGGGGATGCTAGTCCTGCGGCTCTGGTGGCTGCAGCCCGGTGAGCTCACCGTCCAGGCCCCAGATGAGGCAGCGAAAGTAGCCGGACAGGGCTCACAGAGCTGCCTCTGAAGCACCCGTGTCGGAAGTGCCTGGACGCACGGGCTGGAGACCGCAGGCCTTCAGGCTGCAGCATCTCCAGGCAACAGGAGCTGCTGGAAGAGAGGCAGACAGTCCCCTGCTGTCTCCTGCCCCTGACTTGGCCTTCTCTGCACTCTGTTCCAGTTACAGAAGAAGACTGACAGCTTGACTTCTGGGGCCACTGAGAAGTCCAGAGAGAGAAGCAGAGATGTGAAAAACAGTGAAGGTAACTCTCGCCCTGCTGAAGCGGCATCTCAGCGTCAACGATCATTCCCATGCGGGACAGAAGGAAAGAGGAAGGGGAGAAAAGCCAAATTTTGGAATATCTTTCAATGAATGGAACTTTTATTCCTTGCATCTAATCATTAGAATTAGGCTCTTAAGGCCAGTGGTTCACGCCTGTAAGCCCAGCTCTTTGGGAGGCCAAGGTAGGCAGATCACTTGAGGTCAGGAGTTCAAGACCCAGCATGGCCAACATGGTGAAACCCCGTCTCTACTAAAAATACAACAATTAACTGGGTGTGGTAGTGCACACCTGTAGTCACAGCTCTGGAGGCTGAAGCAGGAGAATCACTTGAACCTGGGTGAAGGAGGTTGCAGTGAGCAGAGAGATCGTGCCATTGCATTCCAGCCTGGGCAACAGCAAGACTCCATCTCGAAAAGAAAAAAAAGAGGCTCTTAAAGAGGGGGAACATGCTTTAGTTAATAGAAAAACATCAATAATTAGCATATGCATCACTTAGAAGAATAAGTACATTTTAAAAGTGCAATTGAAGTACTGAAAACTTTTCAAAAATCACGTATTTGCTTTATATGGCTTTGAGCAGTTTCCTCTGCCCTTGTTGACCCTGGTCATTCAGCTCACAGGGAATGCAGAGCAGACATCTGCTCACCTCAGAAAAAGGTCACACTCTACATGTCTTAACAGATAATTCAAGAGCTACTCAGTTCAGCAAGCATGCACGGCTCAGGGCGGGACACGGAGGAGCAGCCACAGGCTTTGACATCCAGCACAGCTGGGTTTGAGTCCGGGCTTGCCGGGAGATGAGCACAGGTGTTTCGGCCTCTCTGAACCTCAGAGCCCGTCTCTAACCTGAGGCAGTGCTACCATTATTACTGCTTTTCTAGCGATTCAGCGGTCAAAGCGCTGGTCCCTGGGAAGTGCTCAGTAAATGTTGGCTTTTAATTTTTAAGTGGTTCATATTTTCCAGTGGCTTAAAAGAGGGATCAGTATTGTTTTATTTTACCTAAATGTGTTCAGCAATATGTCTGATGGCCTCGTTCTTTTACGATGCTCTGTGTGTTGGTGGGGTGCGGTGGCTCACGCCTATACTCCCAGCACTTTGGGAGGCTGAGGCAGGCAGATCACTTGAGGTCAGGAGTTCAAAACCAGCCTGGCTAACATGGTGAAACCCCATCACTACTAAAAACACAAAAATTACCTGGGTGTGGTGGTGTGCACCTGTAATCCCAGCTACTCGGGAGCCAGAGGCAGGAGAATTGCTTGAAAAACCTGGGAAGTAGAGGTTGCAGTGAGCCAAGATCGTGCCAGTGTACTCCAACCTGGGCAACAGAGCAAGACTTCGCCTCAAAAAAAAAAAAATGGTCTGTGTGTAATCCTGTGACGTTTGTGAGACTGCTGGCACGTTTTGTTATTGTTGTTTTTTCTTTTGAAATGCAGTCTCGCTCTGTCATTCAGGCTGGAGTGCAGTGGTGCACTCTGCGACCTCAGCTTTCTGCAACCTCCGCCTCCCACCTTCAAGCAATTCTTCTGCCTCGACCTCCTGAGCAGCTGGGATTACAGGCACGTGCCACCACGCCCACTAATTTTTGTATTTTTAGTAGAGACAGGGTGTCACCATTTTGGTCAGGCCGGTCTCGAACTCCTGACCTCGTGATCTGCCCATCTCGGCCTCCCAAAGTGCCGGGATTACAGGCGTGAGCCACTGCACCCTAATCCTAACAAAATCAAATCAGTCACCATTTTCCTTCTTCCAGGACACTGTACCTGAGGAAAGCGGGGGCGGTGGCCACGGTTCTGGACACGCTGGCAGAGCCGTGCAGGATCCTTGCACAGGGAGAAGCTGCCCGGGGCACCTGGCACCACATGACCACGTTTTCTAAGAACCATTTTGTTCACTGATACCAAAAAAAGGAATTCATGATGCTGTACAGAATTTTATTTTTAAACTGTCTTTTAAATAATATATTCTTCTATGGAAAGGGGTACTGGACTTCTTCTTTGGTAGAGTTGTGTATGCAGGCTGCTTCCGGTAAGTTCTCTTGTGGAGACGAAGGACAGTGTGCTTTTTCCCAGGTGTATCTTAAGAGCAATTGACCGATGTGACATGGTGCGTACGTCCCTGTAAATTCAGCATTAAATGTCAGAACGGTGCCCTGAGCCCAAGGACGTGCATGGGTCCTGTGTTTCTGAACAGAGGGGGATGTCAGTGCTGTGTGCGGGACATCTAGGGACTGAGGCAGGTTGGCCAGACTGTAGGTCATGTGTGTGGGCGCAAATGCACACATGACCACAGGGCGACACTCACTGGGCGCGCATGCCCAGGAAGGTTGGCGACTTCCCATTTAAATCTTCAGATAAGGAAAAGAGATACATGTATTCAGTGCGTTTGAGAGCCTCTGTCTTGGGAGGAGAGATGGCCTTCCCTGCCCACCTTTGTTTTTGTTTTTGTTTTTGTTTTTGAGACAGAGTTTTCCCTCTTGTTGCGCAGGCTGGAGTGCAATGGCAGGATCTTGGCTAACCGCAGCCTCCACCTCCTGGGTTCAAGCGATTCTCCTGCCTCAGCCTCCCAGGTAGCTGGGATTACAGGCATGCGCCACCATGCCCCGCTAACTTTGTATTTCTAGTAGAGATGGGGTTTCACCATGATGGTCAGGCTGGCCTCGAACTCCCAACGTCAGGTGATCTGCCCACCTCGACCTCCTAAAGTGCTGAGATTACAGGCATGAGCCACTGCACCCGGCCCCTTCCTGCCTCTGTTTCAGTAATAAGCACAGTGGACATTCTGGGTGGCACTGTGTCCACACGGGACCCAGCCCTGGGCTTGTCCATAGTCAAGTTCTTGCTGCTGGGACAGTTACCCACCTGAGCTCTCACTGCAACTGCCTGCGTGAGGTGGACTCTGGAGACCTGATCTTATAAAAAGCAAGGAAAAGCTGCTGGATGTGTTCCTGCGCTGTGGGCTCGTCTCCACTGCGCTCTAGGCACAGAACCACCCCTCGAAGAGCTGCACCCTGCAGAGCTCATCCATAAAGGCCATTTGCGTGGCCCAAGCTTTGTAAACATTTTGTTTCTGGGTTGGGGCACTTTCCTCGGAGCTTTTGTTCCCTCTTGTTGAATTCCAGAGTATTACTTCCCACCTTCAAATAATTCATTTTTTTACCTGTAAAAATGTCCCTCTTGGGCCAGGTGCAGTGGCTCACACCTGTAATCCCAGTACTTTGGGAGGCCGAGGCGGGCGGATCACAAGGTGAAGAAATCGAGACCATCCTGTGCAACATGGTGAAACCCCGTCTCTACTAAAACTACAAAAAATTAGCCAGGGATGTGCGCCTGTGGTCCCAGCTACTCGGAGGCTGAGGCAGGGGAATCGCTTGAACCTGGGAGGTGGAGATTGCGGTGAGTCGAGATTGTGCTGCTGCACTCCAACCTGCAACACAGCAAGACTCCGTCTCAAAAAAAATAAAAATTCCATCTCATTTTGAATACAGCTCAATGCAGTTAGGGACCTTGATTTCTATACCCCTTCTGGTTTCTGCTTTTTTCATTTGAATCCTAAAGCCAGTAGATATGACAATACTGGCAAAAATTAAAACAAAACGTCGGCATCAGATGTGATGCCCTCCATCTCCATGCCAGCCTCTCTGAAGGGGCTAGCACCTTCATCCGCTACATTACTTGGAATGCCCACCTCACCAAATCTGCCCCTCATCAAACTCCATACGACGCTTCCTTGAGTTTTACTATCATGAACAAACATGCAGTCACACGCACACACACGTGGACATATACACACTAGCACTCCGGCACGCTGCCTCTGGTTCTAACAATACTGCATCCTGGGAACAATTAAATCAACAAATGACTGTGGTCCATTAGGGGAGGCATCTACACAGCATCTACAGTGAGCCCTGTTCACGGCAGCCAGCCTGGTCTCCATGCATGGGGCCCCTAGAAAGCCCACCAGCTCCCTCTCCCGTTGCAGAGTCGCCCCCAAGGCCCCACAGTTGGAGGCCATGTCCACCCTGGTCAGCCAGCACACCCAGAGCCTACCCGTACCAGGAGGCAGCCACACGTGTGGACTGATTCACGGGCTCCATGTGGCCGTGGAGGCTCAGGGCAAGACAGATGTGCCCATGGCCCCGGAGAGCTCTGGGTCCCACAGCAGAGGCAGGTGTGGGGAACACAGCACCCAGGCCTGGGGACAGGCCCAGCACAGGGAGTGTGCAGAGGGGCCCACCCCCCGACAAGCACAACCCACTGAACAAGACGCGCCCCACCCGGGGTGGGCAGCACCATCTCCACCAAGGACGGCGTGTTTCCAAGTGAACTCTGCCCAACAAGAATGAAGTCAGCATGAAGGGTAAAGATGTTTACAGCTGGGCCACATCGGGAGACAGCAGCAGCAATGCCCGGGGCTTTCCACGGTGAGCTCCCAGCACACAGCAAGCATCTCACCAAAAAGAACAAAGTTGGCAAAGGGAGGGCCGGCCTGCACAGCCTAGCACCGTCCTGGGACGCCGTCACCACCTGTGCTCCTCCAGGGGCACAGGAAGATGCCGTGTTCCATTTTTTTCTTCCCAAGACCATTAGCAATTCAAGGAACATTGCATGTGTCAAAGACTGGATCTGAGAAATCCCAACAAATCTGCCTCGTCAATGTCATTCTCACAATTGGGAGCTGGCTGCGTGCTGTCTTGGGAATGCAGCCTCTGGCCCTCCCAGCAAAAGGCAACACAGACCCTTGTGATTTCAGGTTTGACCTTGCGGGTAATGAAAGAAGGAAGGAGGAATGTCTGCTGCTGGCATCCTGGATGGGGTGCCTGCAGCCGAATCCCCCCACCTGCCCCGTCTCGTGTTACCTGCGACATCTCAGACTTTGACTGCCTCCCGCAGCTTCCTTTATTCATAATGTCCGAAGCCAACCCGAGCGTCTTTGCTGGCCGACGTCTTAGCCACATCACGTGGGAAGCCAGTGAAGCAGAACTGATCGCTGTCAGGGCTGGGAGAAACCTGGGCATCTGAAACACCTGAGCCCAGGAAAATGCCCATCACTGGACACCGTCGGCTCCCAGGTGGCCTCTGGAACAAGGGAACAGTCACCCCAGTCCATCCCATGGGAAACCATACCTCATTCCACTCCAGAGGTGGTGCCCAGGGCTGGAAACACCCCAGACAGGAGACGCTGGGCAGCACCTGGACAAGGCTGTGCCCTGCCCGCAGCTCCTCCACTGTGTCCACAAGGAGAGGGTTTAAAAATCTAAGTCCAAAGGTCATCTGTCTAAGGGACAGGTAACATCGTCACTCTGAATTTGGAAGGGACTGTTCTCTGCTGGTAGCCAAGAGGGGCCCAGCAAGGTGCTGGGGTTCCAGTCTCCCTGAGTCCTCAGCAGGTCTTCCCAGCCCCAGCCTGGGACTCCCCACACCGCCACAGAGAATACGAGAGTCAGGGGTCCCCAGATTCCTGGGAGCTGGGGCAGTGCCCTGGCAGAACACGGCACGGGCCCATGTTGCTGCCTCAGGCAGGAGCCAGAGCCTGTAGGGGTGACTTGCCTTGTTATAGGCAGAATTCTCTCCCCAAAATTTACGTCCAAGCCCTAACACCCAGTGCCTCCCAGTACGGTATTGGGAGACAGTGCCTTCAAAGAGATAATTAAGGTAACACACGCTCACGGGGGTGGGCCTGACCCATTCTGTCCGTGTCTTACAGGAAGAGGAGGTCCGGGCACAGATGCACACAGAGGACGCCAGGGAGGCCAGCTCCCAACACTCGGAGGAGGGGGGGGCTCAGAGGAAGCCCCCCACCCCTGCCAACCCTCTTTCAGACTTCCAGAGATAAGTGTCTGTTGTTTAAGCCCCCCACGAACCACCCTCCCACCCCCACGACCTGTGTCCCTCGCTAGGGCCGCCCGAGCAGACTCACACAACACACGTCACACGTCACACAACACACACATCACACAACACGCATCACACAACACACGTCACACATCACACAACACACATCACACGTCACACATCTCTCCCGACTGCCTCCGTGGGCAGCCACATGGGCCTGGCCCACAGCGGGCACTGGAGACAGGTTGAGCTTGGGTTGACCAGGCTGGCACAGCACCATATCTCTCTTTCTCTTCTCTGTCTCTCTCTCTCTCTCCTCTCTCTCTGCATGTGTGTGCATGCTGAGACACACTTGCCCTGGGGCCCAGCCCAGCCCTGAGGAGGCCCCTTAAAAACCCTCTCTGACCGGGTGCGGTGGCTCACGCCTGTCATCCCAGCACTTTGGGAGGCCGAGGTGGGTGGATCACAAGGTCAGGAGTTTGAGACCAGCCTAGCCAATACAGTGAAACCCCGTCTCTACTAAAAGTACAAAAAATTAGCTGGGCGTGGTGGTGGCTGCCTGTAATCCCAGCTACTCGGGAGGCTGAGATGGGAGAATTGCTTGAACCTGAGAGGTGGAGGTTGCAGCGAGCTGGGATCACGCCACAGCACTCCAGCCTGGGCAACAGAGTGAGACTCAGTCTCAAAAAGAAAAAAGCCTCCCTCAGGCAAAGCCATCCATGAAAGCCGGGAGGGGCGACCTGAGGGAACGTCCAGGCCTTATCTCTCCTCAGGCGAGGCCAGGCCTGTGGTTCACCCCTTAGGAGGCACAGTGAGGACACAGCACGGGGAGAGGGGGCCCCAAAAGGAGAGGCTGCTCCCTCCCGAAACCTCTGCCATGGAGCCCGTGCCAGCTACCTGCAGGGCCTTTCTGCCAAAGGACCCGCAGACTCAGCCGCCACCACGGCGAGGCTGGGGTTGGGTCATCAAGCCCAAATCCAAGCCCTCTGACCTCAGTTCCTCACTGCCAAGGTCGAGTTAGGATTCCAGCTGAGTCAGCAGGACCACAGGAGGCAGGTGGGGAATTTCTTACTATTATTTACCTTGTTGTTTCCAAATTTGCCACAACTGGCTTTCCTTTTAGGAATAAAATAAACATTATTTTATTTTAGAGCTGGGGTGTGGAAATAGCAACGTTTAACCTGCAGGGAGAAGGCCTGAGATGAAGAGGAAGCTGACTGTGTCCACCAGCGTCAAGGCCACGCCGGCCGACGTCTCAGCGCGTTCCGTGGCTGTGACTAACACAGCGCTGTGGCTGGGCAGTGGACTGGCCACAGACGCTGATTTCTCACCGCACTGGGCCAGCTGATTTTGTGTCTGCTGAGGGTTCACAGAGCACAGCAAAGGGCCAGCCGGCTCTCGGGGGGCGCTCTTGTATAAGGGTGTAAATTCCATTCCTGAGGGGTCCACCTCCATGGCATGGTCACCACCCAAGTGATCCACTCCTAACGCCATCCGCTTGGGGTCCGGCTTCAACATCACAGATGCTCGGCCACAGCAGGCGGCAGCCACCAGGAGCCAAGAGAGGCAGGAAGGACCCCACAGCAGCCTCCGGAGGACAGGAAGGACCCCCTGCGGCCTCCGGAAAGAGTGCGGCCCTGAAGACCCATGGCGTCTGCCTTCTGGCCTCCAGGGCTGTGAGATGAGCATCTGCTGAGGCCCATCTGGGATCATTTGTTTTGGCCGCCTGAGGAAGCAGACACAAGCGCCACTGAGTGATGATCCTCGTCCTAATCCTCATCCTGACACCTGCTTGCTCTGACCCTGCCTTTCTGCAGCCCCCCACCCCCACCTGGGGCTGTTCAGGAGCCTCTCCCCACAGCAAGCCCTGAGCAGCCTGCCTTGTCATCAATAACCCCCAGTGCCCCATTTGCAGAGAGGGCCACGGGCACAGAGAGAGGCGTGTAACCCACCAGGTCACAGAGCCGCCAAGTCTCCAAGCAGGCCAGTGACGAGAGCCTCCCACGAGAGGCCTCCCAGCTCATCCCTGGACAGCAATCCTGGGAGCTGCGTGGCTGGAAGAGGCTGCGGAGCCGGGCACTGGGGACCAGGGAACAGGAAAGGGGAGGACAATGGGTGTGGCTGCGGCATATCAGGTCTGAGGCACAGGCCAGGCCCCAGGTGGATACTGGCAGAGAGCAAGGGCTGCCACTCAAGGAGCACGCATGCCGGGCGCAAGCCAGAGGCTGGATGCCAGGCAGCTGGCGTGTGGATGGGTGTGCGATGGTCAGTTCACATACCACCTTGACCTGGCGCAAACACGGTGTTTCTAGGAGGGTGCTCTGGAGAAGGAGATGAGCCTCTAAATCGGTGGACTCGGAGGAATGCAGGTTGCCCTCCTCATGCAGGCGGACCTCGTCCACTCAGGGAAGGCAGGGCTAGACCAAGACTGGCTGCCCCAGCAAAAAGGAGTCCTCCCAAATTCGGCCTTGGGCCCAAGCTGCCACGCCCACCTCTCCTCCAGCCTGCCGGCCTTCCCCAGCAGATGCCAGAGTTGCCAGGCTCCATAATCATGTGGGCCATTTCCTTAAAATCTCTCTCTACACACTCGCACACACAAACACACAGTACACACCATTCCCACATTCACACTATGCACACACTACACACACACTACATACACAAACATACTACACACATTCACACACACAACACACTACACATGAACACAACACATTAACACAAACACTACACATACACTACACACACCACACACATAGTACACACAATACACACAAGCACACTACACACACTACACGCACACCACACATTCACTGACACAAGCATGCACACTACACACGAACACACACCACACACACTCAAACTACACACACTACACAAACACACCCGCACAGCACACACATACACAAACACACCCAAACTACACACACACACTACACACGCATTACAAACACACTACACACACCACATTCACACACACTACAGATACTGCAGACACACCACTTTACACACAAACACTACACATTCACACACACTACACACTCATGCACACTACACACACTGCATACATACTACACAAACACATTACACGTTCACACAAACACTACACATACTCAAGCACACATACGGTGCACACACGTGGACACATGCACACACACGCACACATCCTGTCAGGCTGCTTCTCTGGGAGCCCTGGTGAGGGCAGCACAGGCACCCGAAGGGCGAGGCTGGAGCCAGGTGGGGAGTGAGGCTCAGACTTAGCCAGGACCAGGCCTCCCTCATGCACCCCAGGGATGTTTCGGAAGGGCCCGCTGCACCAAGAGACGGGGACAAGGAGGCCATGGCCTGAGACGCTTGAGGAATAGCAGGAGAGGGTGTGGGAGGAGAAGGCTGGTCCTCAGGCTCCGTGTCAGGGGCCACCAGGAGAGCTCCTCAGTGGGTGCTTCCCGTGTGTGTGGGCCAGCGACCAAGGCCACAGAAGGAACTCCACCTGAGGAACTCAAAAGAAAGGGGCAGAGAGTGTCCGCTGGGTCTCTGCTGGGACGCACCTTCCTCCAGGAAGCCTCCCCCGACCGCCCTGTTTGTCACTGTATTCCCTGTGCCAGCACAGGGCCTGGTGTGGGGCCAGGGTCCCAAATGACCCAAGAGAGGCCACAGGGGGCCTGGGTGCCAATCAGAGGCACTGTCTGGGCTGACGCCTTTCCCTTTTCCCCTCCACCTCCAAGGGAGGAAGGCGGGCTCCTCCACCCACTCACATGGGAACTTGAGAGGGAGGAAGGAGGGGGTGCTGGCATCCTCTAGCCTGAGCCCAAGCTCCAGTGGCTCTGGGGGACATTGAATTTCACAGCCTGGGGTGGACGGAGTCCTTTTCTGCATTGGAAAAGCAGATGAGAAAACCATTGCCTCTTTAGAAAACAGTAACTGCGCCGGGCGTGGAGGCTCACAACCGTAATCCCGATGCCGTAGGAGGCCGAGGTGGGAGGATCACTTGAGCACAGGAG
>CAUYLZ010025135.1:0-46903 GCA_963573645.1 Pithecia hirsuta | reverse complement strand
TATCCCTCCCCAACTCCCTACCCCCCACTGTCCTTCCCCTATTCCTCCCCAACAGACCTCAGCGTGTGATGCTCCCCTCCCTGTGTCCATGTGTTCTCATTGTTCAACACCCGCCTATGAGTGAGAACATGCAGTGTTTGAGTTTCTGTTCTGGTGTCAGTTTGCTGAGAATGATGGTTTCCAGGTTCATCCATGTCCCTACAAAGGGCACGAACTCATCTTTTTTTATGGCTGCATAGTACTCCATGGTATATATATGTGTGACATTTTTCGTGTCCAGTCTATCATCGATGGGCATTTGGATTGGTTCCAGGTCTTTGCTATTGTAAACAGTGTCACAATGAACATACGTGTGCATGTGTCTTTATAATAGAACAATTTATAATCCTTTGGATATATACCCAGTAATGGGATTGCTGGGTCAAATGGAATTTCTATTTCTAGGTCCTTGAGGAATCGCCACACTGTCTTCCACAATGATTCAACTAATTTACACTCCCACCGACAGTGTAAAAGCGTTCCTATTTCTCCACATCTTCTTCAGCATCTGTCTAGATTTTTTAATGAACGCCATTCTAACTGGCGTGAGATGGTATCTCATATGTGGTTTTGATTTGCATTTCTCTAATGAGCAGTGTGATGATGAGCATTGTTTCATATGCTTTTTGGCCTCATACATGTTTTCTTTTGAAAAGTGTTCATATCCTTCACCCACTTTTGGATGGGTTGGTTTGTTTGTTTCGTGTAAATCTGTTTTAGTTCTTTGTAGATTATGGGTATTAGCCCTTTGTCAGACGAGTAGATTGCAAAATCTTTTTCCCATTTTGTTGGTTGCCGATTCACTCTAATGATTGTTTCTTTTTTTGTGCAGAAGCTCTGGAGTTTAATTAGATCCAACTTGCCTATTTTGGTTTTTGTTGCCAATGCTTTTGGTGTTTTAGTCATGAAGTCCTTGCCCATGCCTATGTCCTGAATGGTTTTGCTTAAGTTGTCTTCTAGGGTTTTTATGATGTTAGGTCTTATGTTTAAGTCTTTAATCCATCTGGAGTTAATTTTAGCGTAAGATGTCAGGAAGGGATCCAGTGTCTGCTTTCTGCACATGACTAGCCAGTTTTCCGCACACCATTAATTAAATAGGGACTCCTTTCCCCATTGCTTGTTTTTGTCAGGTTTGTCAAAGATCAAATGGTTGTAGATGTGTGGTGTTGCCTCTGAGGCCTCTGTTCTGTTCCATTGGTCTATATCTCTGTTTTGGTACCAGTACCATGCTGTTTTGATTACTGTAGCCTTGTACTATAGTTTGAAGTCAGGTAGTGTGATGCCTCCAGCTTTGTTCTTTTTGCTTAGAATTGACTTGGCTCTGCAGGCTCTCTTTTGATTCCATATGAAGGTTAAGGTGGTTTCTTCCAGTTCTGTGAGGAAGGTCATTGGCAGCTTGATGGGGATAGCACTGAATCTATAAATTACTTTGGACAGTATGGCCATTTTCACAATATTGTTTCTTCCTAACCGTGAGCATGGAATGTTTCTCCATCTGTTTGTGTCCTCTCTTATTTCATTGAGCAGTGGTTTGTAGTTCTCCTTGAAGAGGTCCTTTACATCCTTTGTTAATTGTATTCCTAGGTATTTTATTCTTTTTGTAGCAACTGTGAATGGCAGTTCATTCTTGATTTGGCTCTCCTTAAGTCTGTTATTGGTGTATAGGAATGCTTGTGATTTTTGCACACTGATTTTATATCCAGAGACTTTGCTGAAGTTGCTTATCAGTTTCAGGAGATTTTGGGCTGAGATGATGGGGTCTTCTAAATATAAAATCATGTCATCTGCAAATAGAGACAATTTGACTTCCTTTTTTCCTAATTGAATACGCTTTATTTCTTTTTCTTGCCTGATTGCTCCAGCTAGAACTTCCAATACTATATTGAATAGGAGTGGTGAGAGAGGGCATCCTTGTCTAGTGCCAGATTTCAAAGGGAATACTTCCATTTTTTACCCATTGAGTATGGTATTGGCTGTGGGTTTATCGTAGATAGCTTTTATTATTTTGAGATTTGTTCCATCTATACCTAGTTTATTGAGAGTTTTTAGCATAAAGCGCTGTTGAATTTTGTCAACGGCCTTCTCTGTATCTATTGAGATAATCATGTGGTTTTTGTCTTTGGTTCTGTTTATGTAGTGAATTACCTTTACAGACTTGCATATGTTGAACTAGCCTTGCATCCATGGGACGAAGCCTACTTGATCGCAATGGATAAGCTTTTTGATGTGCTGTTGCAATCGGTTTGCCAATATTTTATTGAAGATTTTTGCATCTATGTTCATCGTGGATATTGGCCTGAAGTTTTCTTTTCTTACTGAGTTTCTGCCAGGTTTTGGTATCAGGATGATGTTGGTCCCATAAAATGACTTTTCTTTTTAACATGGAAACTCAGTATAATTTTCTTCTAGAAATATGGGAGCTGATACAATGCAGTAAAACTTAGTTTCTCTTCTGAAAGTACTCCTAAAATATCTTAGAGAGTTGACATTTTAAGTTACAAATGTCTTCTTTTATTTTTTTCCTTATAGTCCTCAAATATATATGCTTTTTTCCCCCCTGTTTTGCATCATCAGCAAATAATTAGTACGTCTTTACATCAGTATCCATGTTTGCAAGTGATGGATCTTTTGAGGTTTTGGGATTTCTTTCCCCTGAAGCTACAAAAGTAAGAAAATAAGAAATTTCATGTTTTTTATGGTTCGTAATCTTGATTTCTGGTCAGGAGATTACCCTCTACCATCAGCTAGGACAGATTAAATTGAAGATTGCTGGATTTCTCATTATAAAACTGTAGCCTCACAAGACTACTTATCTTATCTTTTAAAAACTTAATAGGCTTATTTTTGATATGTATTTTTTTAACCCACCTGGAATTGATTTTTGTATATAATAAGAGGTAGGGGTTCAATTTTATTTTTTTACACGTTTACCCAGTTGTCTTACTACCGTTTATTAAAAGATCTGTCTTTTCCCCAGTATCTGTAGTAGCTGTTCTGTTGTATGTCAAGGCTGATGTATGAGTGAGTCTCATTCTGGTCTTTCCATTCTGTTCTAGTGGTCTTTCTTTTTCTATATATACTGTGTTTATTACAGTAGCATTATAATAAATCTCGATATGGGGAAGGAGAAGTCCTCCTTTATTTTTTAGGAGTAGTGACTAATCTTGGCCACTTGTCCTTTCAGCAAAGTGTCAGCTTTTAAATTTCCAATTTTTTTTGGATTGTCAAATTTGAAAACCCCCACAAACTCATTTGGGTTTTGATGTCAAGTGTATTAAATCTGTATATCAATTTGGAAAGTACAGTCATCTTTTGATGTTTATGGGGGATTGGGTTCACGACCCCACTCCTGTGGATACCAAATTCCATGGCTGTCCTAGTCCCTTGTATAAAATGGTGTAGTGTTGGCATATATTCTACACATATGCTCCAGTGTACCTCAAATCATCTCTAGATTACTTGTAGTACCTAATTCAATGTATATGCTGTGTAAATAGTTGTTACACTGTGTTTTTAAAACTTTGTATTAGTTTTTATTAATTGTATTTCTTCCTCAGAATGACCCTCTATGTTCCTACTTAAGTTTTTTTTCCTTAATGTTTATGTTGTCTGGATTAATACGGCAATCTTTGCTTTCTTTTGTTTCGATTTTTCTGTTTATATTTTTTATGCTTTGGCTTTTAATCTTGTTCCTATCATTTTTAGTTATGTTTCCTATACAAGAGTAACAAATTAATTTTAAGTCCAGGTGGATTGTTCTTTTAACATGATATATTTGATTCATTTATACGTATTAGACCTGCCATTTTATGTTGCCTTTTCTCTCCTAGCTTATTTATGCTTCTTTTATTATTTTTTGCCTTTTTGAATTGCCTTGCATGTGTGCATATGTATTTTTTCATACAACTTTTTCTCAAGGAGTTTGAAAGTTACATTTGCACTTATTTTTAGTAGTTGCCACTGAACTTTTACTCATGCATATTTAACATAACAAAATCTGAAGTTACATAATATGTTTATCCTCATTCTGAATAATATATGCAACTCAAAGCACATTAACTTTCTTTAACCTTCTCCCAGCTTTCGTTCTTTAGTTGTCATGTCTTTTAATTTTCTTTTCTTGAGTTTTCATGTATACACTGCAAGATACTGTTAATGACTAAAAGGTTTTTCTTTCATCTTCACCATTTTCTATGCTCTTTGTTTCCTCCTGCAACTTTATTCTTGCACTATCCATTTGGAATCACTGTTTATCTAAGATTCACTTTTAGAATTTCCTTATTTAGTGATTTTGTCCTTATTCGTGAAAGATATTTTTTTCTGTTGGACTAGAAACATAAGTTGATTGTGCAATGAAGATACTAATTTACTGTTTTCTGGGTTCCATTGTTACTGTTGCAAAGTTAGCTGTGGTTTAATAAAGAAATTCTAACAGCAGTGAGAATATTGAATATACTCAAAGCAAAGCAGTTATTTCTTGTTTTCTACTTTTGTATGTAAAACAAAAACAAAAACAAAAAACAGCCCAGTATACATGAGAATTTCCCTTACTGCTTTGGTTTCTGATACCTTCCCATAAATGTGAAGATAAACACACAAGCTTAAGGCTGACCATACATAAAGAAAGGAAACCTTAGGATTTTGGAATCCTTTATAATATGCCAGGACAAATGTAACAAAAGGAGGTTTCCGAGTTTTGGCATTTAATTCTGCTTATTTAAGTAGTTTTCATCCAGTTAAGATTAGCCTTTGAAAATGAATGTACAGACTTCCACCAAGATGGCCGAATAGGAACAACTCCAGAGCACAGTTCCCAGCAAGAGTGTCGCAGAACGCAGGTGATCTTCACATTTCCAACTGAGGTACCAGGTTCATCTCAATGGGACTGGTTGGGCAGTGGGTGTAGCCCATGGAGGGCAAACTGAGGCAGGGTGGGGCACTGCCTCACCTGGGAAGTGCAGTGGGCTAGAGGACCCCCTCACCCAACGGAGGCCATTGGGGACTTTTCTGGCCATTCCAGCACTCTGGTTCAGATACTGTGCTTCTCCCACTGTCTTTACTGACCACAGACCAGGAGATTCCCACCCCGCTGACAAGCACCGCGGGTTTCCAGCACAGAACTGGGTGGCCGTTTCAGCCAGGGCTGAGGGTTTCCAGCACAAATCTGGGTGGCTGTTTTAGCTGGCACTTGGAATGACTGTGAGACAGAGCCACCCATTCCCCTGAAAAAAAGGGGGCTGATGGCAGCAAACTAAGTGATCTGGCTTGGTGGGTCCCACCCCCACGAAGACCAGCAAACTGAAACCCACAGTCTTGAGAGTTTCACAGCCAGCATAGCAGTTTGAGCTTGACCCCAGACGATTGAGCTTGGTGGGGGAAAGGGCATCCGCCATTACTGAGGCAGTTCTAACCTTACCTGTGTAAATAAAATTGCAAGGAGGTTTACAAAGCAGCTGGGCAAGGCCTACTGCAGCTCAGCAATGCTTCTGTAGGCAGACTGTGACTAGACAGACTCCCTCCTTGCTGGGCAGGATATCTCTGAAAACAGGCAGCAGCTGATCAGGGACTTATAAATAAAGCCCCACCTTCCCGGGACAGAGCACCTGGGGAAAGGGGCGGTTGTGAGTTCTGCTGCAGCAGACTTAAACATCCCTGCACAGCAGCTCTGAAGGGAGCAACAGAGCTCCCAGCACAGCACTTGAGCTCTGATAATGGACAGACTGCTTCCTCAAGTGGCTCCCTGACTCCTTTATATCCAGAGATACCTCACACAGGAGAGCTCTGGCTGACGTCTGGCGCATACCCTTCTGGGATGAAGCTACCAAAGGAAGGAATAGGCAGCAGTCCTTGCTATTCTGCAGCCCTCGTGGGTGATTCCCAGGCAAGCAGGGTCTGGAGTGGACCTCCAGCAGTCCCGCAGCAGAGGGGCCTGACTGCTACAAGGAAAACTAAAAAACAGAAAGAAACAGCTTCAACATCAACAGTAAGGATATCCACTCAGAGACTTCATCTGAAAGTCACCAACTTCAAAGACCAAAGGTAGATAAATCCATGAAGATGGGAAGAAAGCAGTACAAAAAGGAAGAAATCACCAAAAACCAGAATGCCCCTTCTCCAGCAAGGGATCACAACTCCTCACCAGTAAGGGAACAAAACTGAATGGAGAATGAGTTTGACAAATTCACAGAAGCAGAAGCAGGCTTCAGAAGGTGGGTAATAACAAACTTCTCTGAGCTAAAGGAACATGTTCTAACCCAATGCAAGGAAATTAAGAATGTTGAAAAAAGGTTAGACAAAATGCCAACTAGAATAACCAGCTTAGAGAAGAACATAAATGACTTGTTGGAGTTAAAAACACAGCATGAGAACTTTGCAAAGCATACACAAGTTTCATTAGCTGAATCAATCAAGCAGAAGAAAGGATATCAGAGATTGAAGATCAACTTAATGAAATAAAATGAGAAGGCAAGATTAGAGTGAAAAGAAATGAACAAAGCCTCCCAGAAATATGGGATTATGTGAAAAGACCTAATCTATGTTTGATCAGTGTACCTGAATGTGATAGGGAGAATGAGTCCAAGCTGGAAAACACTCTTGAGGATATTGTCCGTGAGAACTTCCCTAACCTAGCAAGGCAGGCCACCATTCAAATCGAGGAAATACAGAGAACACCACAAATATATTCCTCAAGAAGAGCAATCCCAAGGCACATAATCATCAGATTCACCAGGGAAGAAATGAAGGAAAAAATGCTAGGGGCAGCCAGAGAGAAAGGTCAGGTTACACACAAAGGGAAGCCCATCAGACTCACAGCAGATCAATTGGCAGAAACTCTACAAGCTGGAAGATAGTGGGGGCCAATATTCAACATCCTTAATTTCATGTCCAGCTAAACTTAGCTTCATAGGCAAAGGAGAAATAAAATATTTATGGACAAGCAATTGCTGAGGGATTTCATCACCACCAGGCCTGCCTTACAAGAGCTCCTGAAAGAAGCACTAAGCATGGAAAGAAACAACCAGTACCAGCCACTCCAAAAACGTACCAAATGGTAAAGACCATTGACGCAATGAAGAAACTGCGTCAACTAATGGGCAGAACAGTCAATTAGTATCAAAATGGCAGGTTCAAATTCACACATAATTAACCTTAAATATAAATGGGCTAAATGCCCCAGTCAAAAGACACAGACTGGCCAACTGGATAAAGTCAAGACCCATCGGTGTGCTGTATTCAGGAGACTCATCTTACAAAGACACACGTAACTCAAAATGAAGGGATGGAAGAAGATTTACCAAGCAAATGGAGAGCAAAAAAACAAAAACAAAAAACCAACGGGGATCGCAATCCTGGTATCTGATAAATGGATGTTAAACCAACAAAGATTGAAGAGACAAAGAAGGGCATTACATAATGGTAAAGGGATCAATACAACAGGAAGAACTAACTATCCTAAATATATATTCACCCAATACAGGAGCACCCAGATACATAAAGCAAGTTCTTAACGACCTACAAAGAGACTTAGGCCCCCACACAATAACAGTGGGAGACTTTAATATTCCACTGTCAATATTAGATCAATGAGACAGAAAATTAGCTGGGATAGCCAAGATTTTAACTGATATCTGGACCAAGCAGACCTAATAGATCTACAGAGCTCTCCACCCAAAATCCACAGAATATACATTCTTCTCAGCACATTTCACCTACTCTAAAATTGACCACATAATTGGAAGTAAATCACTCCTCAGCAAATGCAAAAGAATGGAAATCAAACCAACCAGTCTCTCAGACCACAGTGCAATCAAATAGAACGCAGGATTAAGAAACTCAGTCAAAATCACACAACTGCATGGAAACTGAACAACCTGCTCCTGAATGACTACTGGATAAATAATGAAATGAAGGCAGAAATAAAGATGTTCTTCCAAATCAATGAGAATGAAGATACAACATACCAGAATCTCTGGGACACATTTAACGCGGTGTCTAGAGGGAAATTTATAGCACTAAATGTCCATAAGAGAAGTGGGGAAAGATCTAAAATCAACACCCTATCATCAAAATTAAAGGAGTTAGAGGAGCAAGATCAAACAAATTCAAAAGCTAGCAGAAGGCAAGAAATAACTAAGATCAAAGGAGAGCTGAAGGAGATAGAGACACAAAACACCTTTCAAAAAATCAATAAATCCAAGAGCTAGTTTTTGGAAAAGATCAACAAAATGGATATACCACTAGCCAGACTAATAAAAAAGAAAGGAGAGACGAATCAAATAGATGCGATAAAGAATGATAAAGGAGATATCACCACCGATTCCACAGAAATAAAAACTACCATCAGAGATTACTACAAACAACTCTGTGCGCATAAACCAGTAAATCTATAAGAAATTGATAAATTCCTGGACACTTACACCCTTCACAAGGAAGAAGTTGAATTCCTGAATAGACCAATAACAAGGGCTGAAGTTGAGGCAGCAGTTAATAGCCTACCAAGCAAAAAAAGTCCAGGTCCGGGCAGATTCACAGCCGAATTCTACCAGACATACAAAGAGGAGCAGATACCATTCCTTCTGAAACTATTCCAAACAATACAAAAGGAATGAATTCTCCCTGACTCATTTTATGAGACCAACATCATCCTGATACCAAAAGCCGGCAGAGACACAACTGAAAAAGAAAATTTCAGGCCAGTATCCGTAATGAACATCGATGTGAAAATCTTCAATAAAATACTGGCAAACCGAATGCAACAGCACGTCAAAAAGCTTATCCATCACGATCAAGTAGGCTTCATCTGGGGGATGCAAAGCTGGTTCAACAGCCACAAATCTATAGACGTAATCCATTACATAAACAAAACCAAAGACAAAAACCACGTGATTATCTCAATAGATGCAGAGAAGGACTTTGACAAAATTCAACAGCCCTTTATGCTAAAAACTCTCAATAAACTCGGTATTGATGGAACATATCTCAAAATAATAAAAGCTATTTGTGAAAAACCCACAGCCAATATAGTACTAAATGGGCAAAAACTGGAAGCATTCCCTTTGAAAACTGTCACTAGACAAGGGTGCCCCCCTCACTATTCCTATTCAACATAGTATTGGAAGTTCTAGGCAGAGCAAGCAGGCAAGAAAAAGAAATAAAGCGTATTCAGTTAGGAAAAGAGGAAGTCAAATTGTCTCTATTTGGAGATGACATGATTTTACATTTAGAAGACCCCATCATCTCAGCCCAAAATCTCCTGAAACTGATAAGCAACTTCAGCAAAGTCTCAGGATACAAAATCAGTGTGCAGAAATCACAAGCATTCCTATACACCAATAACAGACAAACAGCCAAATGATGAGCGAACTCCCATTCACAGTTGCTACAAAAAGAATAAAATACCTAGGAATACAACTAAGAAAGGACATGAATCACCTCTTCAAGGAGAACTACAAACCAGTGCTCAATGAAATAAGAGAGGACACAAACAGATGGAAAAACATTCCATACTTATGGTTAGGAAGAATCAATATTGTGAAAATGGCCATACTACCAAAGTAATTTATAGATTCAATGCTATCCCCATCAAAGTACCATTCACCTTCACAGAACTGGGAAAAACCACCTTAAACTTTATATGAAACCAAAAAACAGCCTGCATAGCCAAGACAATCCTAAGCAAAAGGAACAAAGCTGGAGGCATCACACTACCTAACTTCAAACTATAGTACAAGGCTACAGTAATCAAAACAGCATGGTACTGGTACCAAAACAGCGATATAGACCAATGGAACAGAACAGAGGCCTCAGAGGCAACGTCACACATCTACAACAATCTGATCTTTGACAAACCTGACAAAAACAAGCAAGGGGGAAAGATTCCCTGTTTAATAAACGGTGTTGGGAACACTGGCTGGCCGTGTGCAGAAAGCTGAAACTGGACCCCTTCCTTACACCGTATACAAAAATTAACTCCAGATGGAGTAAAGATTTAAACATAAGACCTAACACCATAAAAACACCAGAAGAAAACCAAGGCAAAACCATTCAGAACATAGGCATTTGGTGTTTCATGACTGAAACACCGAAAGCATTGGGAACAAAATCCAAAATAGACAAATGGGATCTAATTAAACTCCAGAGCTTCTGTACACCAAAAGAACAATCATTAGAGTGAACCGGCAACCAACAGAATGGGAAAATTATTTGCAATCTACCCATTTGACAAAGGGCTAATATCCAGAATCTACAAAGAACTAAAGCATATTTACAAGAAAAAAAAAAAAAAACCAGACCCATTCAAAAGTGGGCAAAGGATATGAACAGACACTTTACAAAAGAAGACATATGTGAGGCCAACAAACATATGAAAAAATGCTCATCATCAGTCTTCATTAGAGAAATGCCAATCAAAACTACATTGAGATACTATCTCATGCCAGTTATAATGGCAATCATTAAAAAATTCTGGAGACAACAGATGGTGGAGAGGATGTGGAGAAATAGGAACACTTTTACACTGTTGGCGGGAGTGTAAATTACTCCAACCATTGTGGAAGACACTGTGGCGATTCCTCAAGGATCTAGAAATAGAAATTCCATTTGACCCAGCAATCTTATTACTGGGTATATACCCAAAGGATTGTAAAATGTTCTGTTATAAAGACATATGCACACGTATTTTCACTGCGGCATCGTTCACAATCGCAAAGACTTGGAACCAATTCATATGCCCATCAATGATAGACTGGATAAAGAAAATGTGGCACATATACACCGTGGAATACTATGCAGCCATAAAAAAGGATGAGTTCATGTCCTTTGCAGAGACATGAATGAACCTGGAAACCGTCATTCTCAGCAAACTGACACAAGAACAGAAAACCAAAGTGTTTGGTTTTCTCACTCATAAGTGGGTGTTGAACAATGAGATCACATGGACACAGGGAAGAGAGTATCACACACTGGGGCCTGTTGGGGGATGGGGGCATGTCATCTATTATTTATGTGTCATCTTGTAGTATAGTTTGAAGTCATATAGATCCTTTCACATCTATATGTCTGTGATATTATGAGCTATCCATCCATCCATCCATCCATCCATGCATCCATCCATCCATCCATTGATACAGAACTTCATCCACAATTTCTGGCTTTCAAATCCCATAGCCCTTGTTACAGTCTTTTAAAAGTAATATTGGGGCACTTAGGGCCCCAGAAGTAGGATCAGGAAACAGAATCTATCTCTCCCTGGCCTTCTCTTAATCTCCTTTCACTGTCCAAGACAGGACTCTAATCTTCCATTGTGGATTGTAAAGCCCCCCAGTCCAGAGAGACTCCTCCCCACATCCTTAGAAGAAGGAATGCCACACAGAAGGGCCAAGAATTATTTAAAGAGATAGGCCTTTCTGGGTTTCTTCATTCATTCTGTTAGTGTAAGATCATACTCTTTTGTCCAATCACATTTTGTCATGGTTATTCATGCTTTAATCATGAAGATTTAATCATGAAAACACTTTTCAATGCAGTCTCCGTAAAAGGCCCAAGAAGCTAGCTGAACACATAGAGGTTCCCTGAGGGTGGCACACTCAGGGAAGGCATCCGAGCTCCGTGCTCCTTCCCCCATACATTGTCCTATGTATTTCTTCATCTATATCTTTCATAATACCCTTTAGAACAAACCAGTAAACAAGTTTCCCTGAGTTCTGTGAGCTGCTCTAGCAAAGAAATAAAACCTAAAGGGGGAGTTTGGGAACCCCAACGTGAAGCTGGTTGGTCAGAAGTTGATTGTTGTGGTGTGAGAACAGAGGAAAAATGGTTTAAGGATTTCCATACTCAATGTGTGTCTATTTTATCTATATGTCTGTCTTATTTATCTGTCATCCAGTTTTGTATCTACTTCCTCTGTCTCTTCTGGTATCAGGTATTGACTCTGCATAAATGAAATGTATTGAAATGTGCCATTAGCATACTTGTAGATGGAGAGTTTGTAAAAATCTAATAAAAAAAGGTAAGACAATGGAGCTAGGTGTTTTACAATCAAATCACTGAGGTGGAGTGTGAATAGCAGCAGTGCTAAAAGTTATATTACCTCATTATGTGTCAAAGGAAATCACTATTTATTCTGGCTCTATCAGTGTCTAAGAGTTGCTGGAGCAGAAATAAATGATAATGCCAGCATTCATGCCAGCTAATTGGTGCAAGAGCTAGGCTCTGTTGACTGAGTCACAGCTGCCATTAGATCTACAAGTAGAGTGAAAAGATGTTTATAAGCCATGGAGAGTAATACATGGGTTTATTTTAATCAGCTTGTTCTAAAGCCAGCCTAAAAGAGGTGATACTGCCCTTTTCACAGTCATCTGACTGGTTCATGAAGTATTTGTCATATAATGTGGAGTCTGTTTCTCAGAATGTTATGAGCCATAGTTATGGCATCTTCTCATCCTTCCTAAGTGTTAGGTAGCTTTATAATCTTTTTCAGCCCTACAAGAAAAACGTTTGCTCAAATGCTGTAAAATGTTTCATCACAATTAGTGCCTGCCATTTCAAAGAACTAAGCAATCTTGGAGTTATGTGTATATAGCTGATTCACTGAAGAACAAAATATGAAATTGGCTAAGTCCATTAAAATAATTTTGGCTGCATGGTAAAGAGAATTGAATGAACCTCCCTCTCTCTTTTTTATTTTAACTCCATTCCCTTTTATCTTTAGTGAGATTTAGCTTTACGATGAAAGCCGGGTGATACAGAACTACCACTCCAAAAACAGACTTTTGTTTCATTTTAGGATGGCGGTTTCTAATTCTTCCCATTGCTCTGTAACAAACTTTTATATTTTGTAATTTAAAACTGTCTTCAAAGTTCAGGTGCAAAAGGTGTGCATGTAGAAAACAATTCCTTATTTTGTAATAAAATAAGGGAAAGTGAAGGCCAGCTTGGGTGTGTTCTTCCTCAAACATTGGAAAACTGACTACAGTTGGAGGACTATGCTTGCTGTGGATTATCTGGGAAAACAAGTTATATGACATTGTTTGTAGATCTTAAAAATATGCCTTTTTCTTCTGCATTTTTACTTGGTTAAGATTTTACTAAATATTTATATGTAAAATAGATATAGCAAATCTATCTATTTATCTATCTATCTATCTGGAGATAAATTTTCAAGTGTAAGTAGCATGGGAATATTTACATGCCCTAGATGGAAAGATAATGTTAGAAGAGGTTGATAAAGATAATATCTGTTGGTGGGTGGCTTTTATTATTTTTACCACTTAAAAATTCAAAGGCCAGGACCATTCAGTCTAAATTTCAGAAATAATTAATAGGAAATAATTAACAGGAAATAATTAATAGAGATCTTTGGTAATTAAGGTGGACAATATGTTGCCCTATAATCTGTGCCTCTTTGTACATTAAAAAAATAAGTAAAAATTTTAGTTTAAAAATTAATTCAGGCATATTGTTCCAGCTAAGTAAAATTCTTCACCATTGTTACCACATAGTAGAACTGAAAAAGACCAGTTAATGCTTTGAAGTGGTTATTAGAGAAGTCAAGAAATTCTATCAGTGTAGCTCAAGAAATATGTTACTTAGAACAAGGAAAATAGAACCATAGGAAAAATGGTTAAGTAAACACTCAGTGGTGTACTTACTCAGCTGGATTTCTATAGTTCAAATTAAGTAAAATATTAAAATACTCAAGTCACAATAATTTTCCCTCAAATACCTGTAGTTGCTCTGTGGCATTCCATGTTACCTGCTTTTTATTTCTTTGTGGACAAGCTATTTTTTCTTCCTGACTCATCTATACAAATTCTTTAAAATCAATGTTTTTTAACCTTGTAAATCAGAAAATTGTCTAGGATGTTTCCAACTTTAGCCCGTATACCTGAGCCCATTTATTTTCCTTATAATGGTTTCTTTTTCAAAAATATCTTTTATCATTGCAATTTCCTTTGCTCTCTGATCATGGAGAGCATATGAAATTGATGTTTCATATTTCTGATTCATTTTATAATCCTTCCTTATGCTACTCATTTCCCTATTTAATTTTAGTTAATTGTCTTTTTATTTGTTTCCCTCCTCATGGCTCTTTGTTTCTGCTTTTTAGGCAAGGTCAAATCATGTTATATTGAAGAACAGCTTGAAAAAATTGGGGGGCTGTGTTCATTTATTATTTTGCAGCTCTAGTATTTCCTTCAATGGTTTCTTCTATTTGACTCCTCAGCCCTTTATTGCATGAGCGTTTCTGCAGCTAAATTCTAGTCCTGGGCTAATCATATTCTGTATATATTTCTTGTGCATTTAATTGACACCTATGCAATTATCATATGTATTCAGGTGATTCACATTCTCTTAGCTCTGATTTAGGCCACATTGTTATTCTTAGAGCATTTGCCTTTAGATGTCACATAGAGTTAAATATGACAAAGCACCACTTATGCTGCTGCTTGTTAAATTCACTGCCTTGGGGAAAGCATATTGATTTCTTATTAACCATTGTGCATTCCACTTGTCAGGTGGAAACGCATGTTGCTTCTGCTTATGTAGCATTTCATACAGTGACCATTCCCTTACATTTATAACCTCTTAAATCTATTTTAGGAAATTCCTTGAATATCAATTTTTTATTCTGGTATCACTTCCTGTCAAGAAATTCTTTCTTTCTCTGTTTTTTTTCCCTGGCCTTTCTCATCCAGTGTTCTTCTCTTTATAACACTTTTATTCTGATACTAAACTTAAACTTAATTGATAAATCTTCTCTCCAAAAAGCAGAACTTACTTTCAATACCTGAAAGTTACAGGCTTCCCATTCTAATGTGTGTGTAAGAATCTACCATGGATGATGAAGGGAATGGTTACATAAGTTATATCTTAATATTGAAATATTATACTGTTATTTAAAATGATTTTGCACTACAAAGGCGCCAAACCAGGGTTTGTGGTATATGGCTCTGTAGAGATGTGTTTTGTTTGGCTTATTTTTTCTTTGGCCTGTGGGGTGTGTTGTACCTTAGTTGTTATGCAAGCAGCTTAATATCTTCCACTCAGTTGACCTCTTATATTTGTGGTACCTGCCTAGCTTATGTAAGAAGTTTGAGACCCTTTTTGGAAAAGAATATTTTAAAGAGAAGGAAAATGCAGTATGAGTGAAAAACTATAGATTTGTAGAAAAAATACTGACAATTATAACCAAATGCAAACAGTGGTTATCTATGGGTGTAGAAGAGATTTTTATTTACTTTAATTCTTACCTGTAGTTTCCAAATTTTCCCTAATGAATATCATTAGGAAAACCAATCAGTTAAAACCAATCGGTTAACACTAGTTTAAAAAAATATGGTTTTGTGTATGCATTCCATAGTACTAATCAATAGCTTTTTACTAGTAACTTACTCTGTACCCTTAGGCTTGACTCTTAGGCAAGTTACAGTACAGAAGATACGTGAAATCTGATCATTCCATTAACAGGCTTGTAGTCCTGCTTGGAGAGACAAATGTGATACAGGCTCTATTGCGATATTAGCAATGAAAAAGGACAAAGGCAGATAGAATATTCTCAAGCAATCTAACCAAAGTGGTCATATTAGGCCATGGGAGACTGCACTGAGTTAAAAGGTTGATCACATGTTTATAATAATTTGTTAAGAGCTATATAAGTCTGTAGACCATTGATATTTCCAGCTATCATCTTAAAGAGAATCTTTCTCATGACCTGACTCTTCTGTTACAGGCATTTTTTATTGGTATTTTGTGCATTTTGAAGTTTCCCAGCATCTTTTCTGAGTGTGTTAAGCCTTATTAGAGGAAAGTCAAGACTGAATTCTCAATTGTTAACAACCTGGTAACTGTAGATACTTGACTGTTTGGAAAAATGTAAACATATCAGCCCTGAGCAGGACAGCCAAACCAAAATAACTATAACAAGGGATACTGATCCCTTTGACAGATTCTGTTTCTTTTTATTAAAATTATTTCTTTAGAGATGATGAAGCAATAATTTGCAAAATGAAATTAGAACATCATAATCCTTCTTGTTCAAGAAGCATTATTATTAAAAGGTAGCTTGGTGTGCTTCTAAGAAGCTAATTAGTTGCTGCCTGGCTTATCATGCTGAGAGACAGCTGTGATTCATGGGTATTTATCCATCACAACAGGATTTTCTAATGCTATTTGGTTATGAAATTATTTATACTTCTGACTCAGGCCTTTAAAAGGGCTTCCAGCCGTTTTTGAAAGCCAACTTCTGCACTCCAGAGCATTTTGTGCTGTTGAGATGGTGAATAAGCTTGGCAGCGTGGTAGTGTGTGAATCCAGTTGCACTGTGGTGTCTGAGATGCAGTTTTCTGGTGAAACTTCTCAAGCCAAGTGTGATGATGAATGTTCATTGATGTAGATCTTATAATTTTGTAGGAAATTTTCTAAGAAATTGAGCTTTTTCAAAATACTTAGAATAACACCAACATGGATTTTGGTGGTGACGTTTACTCTAATAAGCTGTTAACAGGAATTTATACCATTATATTCCTTATGTTAATTTCTTTTCTTTTTTTTTTTTTTTTTTTGAGACAGAGTCTCACTCTTTCACCAGGTGCCAGGCTGGAATGCAGTGGCGTGATCTCGGCTCACTGCAACCTTTGCCTCCCAGCTTCAGCAATTCTCCTGCCTCAGCCTCTTGAGTAGCTGGGACTACAGGCATGCACCACCACACCCAGCTAATTTTTGTATTTTAGTATAGACGGGATTTCATTATGTTGGCCAGGATGGTCTCGATCTCTTGACCTCATGATCTGCCCAAAGTGCTGGGATTACAGGCATGGGCCACTGTGCCCAGCCCCATATGTTAATTTCAATGTATGAGTTTAGTATGGACTATTAATAACTTATTTTTTCCTTATCAGGCATTTATTTTATTTGGTTAGTGATTAGAATAGGAAATAAAAGCTCTTCGTAGAACTCTCCTGCACTTTAAATATTTAAATCATATTTAAATATTATTTATTACATTCATTTTTAAAGCACCTAACTCTTCATTTTGAAGATCTCAAATTATTATCTTTGAGTAATAGTACCAGAGCAAAAATGTGAGCCTTGATATATTTTCTGTCTTTAAGAGAGATTTTAGGGAAATAACAGGGGAAGTTTTTGTTCATTTATTTGAATATTTCTGTGGTTTATATAAACTGATAGCTGAACTACACAAATACATAATAGTGATTTGAAATAGACTCTAAAGTTAAGCAGTAGTTTTACCTAACCATCCCTCCTTCGTTAAAATAATGAGCTTTGTCAAGGGACAAAATTTCATTTGTTTCCCTAAAGTGGAAAGTAGATTTTGGAGTGACATAGCCTCATGTCCAAGATTTTCCAAAAGTGAGCTCCATGTTAAGAAATCCATAAATTATAGTTTGCATGGGTTGCTTTTATTAAAAGCAAGGAGAGTTAACAGGGTCTGTGCTTAACATGTGCGTATTGGGCAGATGTGAGTCTACTGAGCACAGATCCTCCTCCTTTTCCAGTTTCATAAAGCAGTTTTATGGTTTAAACATGTCTAGCCCCAAATTATACAATTAATCATAATTCAGTTTTCATTTTTCTTGCTAATTGATTCAGGCTCTTTAACATGACATCTGGGGGCAGTAAGTCACTCAGCAGGCAACAGGGGCAGGGAAGAAAGAAGACTCTTCTGCTTCTAGAAGTTATGTATGCCAGTCAAGGTAATAAGGTCAAAAATAAAATGTTTCTGAGACATTTCCAAAGGATCACAGAGTTACGACACGCAGCCCTTGAAGGACACAAAGGTTAGGGGACCTAGATCTGTGGGACCCATTTTGACATTAACTTGCCATGTGACTTTCTGAAAATCTCTTTGTATCTGTTTCTGGGACTGGGCTTTATTACTTTTCATGGGGGATAATTAATTATATCTGTCCCACCTTCCTGTTGATAGGATGATTCTACATAAGACAAAACGATAACATAGAAAGACTTTAAAAATAACATAGTATTGAAAGGTAAGGTAGATAGTTGCTGGTCATCTGCTTTCTCAGTTCCCCGCTCCTAGTCCCTTAGTTGTTGGATGGTTTCAGGATTCTATTCTAAGCATTCTTCTCATATGCCATTGAGTGATCTTATCCATTTCCATCATTTCAGTTATATGCATTGTCCACATAGAACCATCCTTTGAGCTCCACATAGTTGTATAACTCCCAAGCCCTACCTGGCCGAGTCTCAGTTTGATGTTGCATTTGAAGTCATATAAATCCAGCAACCAAAAGCAACAGCAAGACAGAACTACTCTAAACTTAAAGTTTCTGGAAGAATATAATAGCAGGTAGGTTACAAATCAGCATTATTTCTTAAATTTGCTGTCATCTCCTTGCTTCCCCACTCAAGGCTTACTCCCTTTGTTATAGGCTCCCATTTTCTCCAGACTGACCCCGAGTCTCTCACAACTGTTTTTTTTGCCTTTTCTGCTCTTAACTTCTCCCTACAAACCACATTATTTGCCCATGTTTTCTTTTCTCCACCTTTTTTGCCCATCATGATAAAAATCCCAGAACTAGTCTGACAAAGACCAAATTCTCCCTTGAGGATAAAGGAGAAGACAGGTTATTCTGGCAAAGACCTTATCGGGTAGGGGAAAGAGTGAGGGGCTAGAACCACTCACATGTAAATAATCTATATTCCCAGCACATCATCAAGCAGGCCACTTACTATCTACTTCTGTATTTCACAGAACACCTCTGACTCAATCCATCTATGACCTGACCTTGTTATCTTGCACCCAAACTTAATTTTTGCCCCTCCTTATCCTGTTACAAAGTGCCCATCATGCTCCTAGTTGCTTTTTGCTGACATCAAAACGTCATCCTCAACTTCCTTCTCTCCTCATCCTTCACATCCTATCCATATTCTCTTTAGCCTAGATACCAAAGACATAATTCTCAAATCTCATCATCTCAGTCCATCTCCATTGCTGCCACTGTCCGTGTTGCTTCCCTGCAATCAATTTTCCATACTCCAACCAGAATGATCCTTTAAAAATGGGAACCTGATAATGCATCTTCCTCTTCTTCCCTATTCAGAGGCTTCTGTGTACCAACCCCTTAATTTGGCCTTTAAGAGTCTTTACACTGTGTTTGATCCTTGCCCATTTCTCTAAAAGTAGTCCCCCTTCCTCAGCAGGATGCATTCCTTTCTGCCTCAAGGCCTTTATCTAAGTTGATCTGATTGTCTGCAGTACCTCCCAACTCTCCTCTATCTCCAACCTACTCTCGCTTGCTCATTCACTACATCTCAGCTTAAACATGACTTCTTCATCCAATGCCCCCTGACACCTTAGGCTGGGCCAGTCCCTTTGCTATAGTCTGATATTCCTCACATGTCCCCTACGGTAAGACCCATTCCACTTGACCAGCAGACCCTAAGCTCCATGAGGACAGAGCTCATGTCTCTCTCCTACAGCACTAACTCCAAAGTGCTTAACACAGTGCCCAGCCCAGACCTAGCATCTGACAAATACTCACTGCTTAATGGATGCTGCTTCCATGACTTGGGCGCTCTCTGTCTCTCACATCTTATCTGCACACATATTCCTTCTCACGTTTTCTATTTATCTCTCAGAAAACCCCATGCCATTTCATATATTTTAAGCTCATGTTCTTCTGTGCAGAATTGTCTGCCCAGCCTTTCTAACTACCACCTCATTATTGTCAGCATGCCACAGTTGAATCCAGTCTATAGCTTTATTATGACCCTTACCATGTTATTTTGCAGTTATTTACTGGATTGTATGCTTCTGTGAATAGGTCTTGTGTATACTTTCCTTCATAGCTGGGACCCTGTTTTATTTGTTTGTACTCATTCTTATAATCCTGTCACCTACTATAGGTTGAATTGAATAGAAAGAATTGGGATGCCTCATAACTAGAGATGATAATAATAGTAAAAATAATTGCTGATATTATTGACTACCTTCTGTATGCCAGGCACAATTTTAGGTGTTTTACTTGACTCACTGAATCCTCTCAACTCCTGTGAAGGAGTTACTTTTATTCTCCCCATTTAATAGATGAGGAACTTCAGACCCAGAAAAGTTAAGTAAGTTTTCCAAACTTAACCAGCGTTAGTGACGAGGCTGGAATTGAAACCCACTGGTTCCACAGCCTCACCTTATTTATGATGATCAGTCAATATAGTTTGTGCCATCTTAACTGGGTTTTAAAATCTCCTGTCTGCTTTAAATTCTGATTCTTCTACCTACTCATTGTGTGACCTGGGATATGAAAAATGGAGATAATTACATGGCCTTTAAAGGGATGTCCTGATGATTAAATAACATAATTGGTCCCTGTAAAATGTCTGCTGAATGTGGGCAGTTGTCGCAGTGCTAATTCAGCTTTAACTCTCATTGGACAGAAGGTCTTTTATGGTTCAACTCCACATCCAGTGAATCTGTCTTCAGTCTTTACCGTTTTTCAGTATGTGTTACTTTCAAAGCTCTGGTGTTTTAAATAATCGAGCTTTATCAGAGTCTGAGGACATACTTGCATTTCCATCAAGTAAAATCTATGGGTTTTTTTTTGATGAGCATGTGTTGCCTAAAGCCACAGTCCTGAATTCCCATACTCAATTCTGTGGCTACATGGTAAGATCTCTGTCTAAAGAAAGCAACCAAATTCCTATTTATAGTCAGACCAAAGCAGAAAAAGAAAATCCAAATTATAAATTACTGTTTGATTTATGAAAGTTTGAGATGTTTTAAAAATACAAGTACCTTGTCAACTTTTGCAGCAGATGTTTGCTTCCTTTTTCTAAGTCAGATGAGGGCATTTCAAGGTGGTCTGTGTTACTAAATAGATTAGCAGTCAAATGGAAACTTTAGCTGCTTAGGTGATGATTTAATTGTAAATTGATACATTTAAGTTAATATGTATTCAATTAATACAATGTAAATTAATAATTTATTCTGTGTCTATTAGCACGTGCTTACTATTGTATGAAACTCAAAGTCATAAGATTATTGACGGCCACTTCAGTAGTAAATAACATTGGTAGAAATTAGTATCTAGTTCTGAGACTTAATGGTTTGACTTGTGTGAAGATTTAATAACTACTTATCAGTAGTTATGTGCTAATACAGTGAATTTTCCGAAATAAATATGTATTACTTAAATAAATCTCATCTCATCTCTCTGTTCATTTGTGTATTTATTTGCCTTCTTCAAAGATATAACAAAGCAAATAAAAATAGATGAAAAATATAATAGTAGAAATTACAGACTCTTATGGCATTAGGAGAGAGTTTGGGTCACAAAATAATACGTTGATGTCCAAGAAATTGGGGAGAGGTGGGCCTCTGTGTGTATATTAAAAGGGAAATGAAGAAAAACCCTGCTAGCCATCAACTAACAAAAATCACTTGTAGAAAAGCACAACTATTGCAGTTACTGAGACCATAGAGAAATGTCTCTTGCTATGGAATGTAATAAATAGCACCTTCAATAGCCCTTGTACAAGAAAACACAGCACAGTTTTCTTAGTACTGATTCCTTCAATACAAACTATTTTTTTGCCATCATAAATTCGTTAAAAAGCAGTTTGTTAAAAGCAGTTCTATATAAATGTTTTATTCATTTTATTGATGTTCTGGCTTAATCTAAGGATTGATTTATTATATCTAGAGATAGAAAAAAATTAAATTTTTTTAGGCGATCAATTTTTTTTTATGGAGACTTTGGTGAGTATTGATTAGATACAGCAAATCAACAGATGTCCAACCTTTGGTTAAGGATGAATACTATAACAGGCTAAATAATACTAAATACTAAAATAGTCTAAATAATCAGACATATATGGAAATTGCAGATGCCACAAGAGGGTGAGACTTTAAGAAATAATTTGGATTGGTTCAATGTTCTGTACTATAGAACTTTAGGTTTTTAAATATACAGTATGCCTCAAGATCACCTCTGGAGAATTTTAAAAAGACAAACTAATCACGACCTTTGAAGTTTTCTATTTAGTAGGTCTGGGGTGGGTGAGGTAGGAGCAACTTTATTTAAAGAAAAAAGTCACATAAGTAATTCTGGTTATCAGTGAAGTTAGAACTACTGCCATAGAGAATGCTGCATTAATTTCAGATAGAAAAAAATTTAAAGCTAATGTAACTAAATATACCTTAGCTGTAAAACTCTTTGATTCTGAGATGTATACCCAGCCAATTGAGTAAGGTGATTTAATATGTGAATTTTTTATTAGCAAACCAATTAAAAGTTTTGGTGCATTTACTGGCATCTAACTATGTCTTTGAATAGTTCATATGTATGCTAAGATAATTTTTTATTCTCACTATTGTCTGATTACATTTCCATATAGACTAAAAATATTTCCGTAATCATTCTATCTAGACAACATTTTTTTTTTGTATTTTTAGTCCTCAAGAAGTTATAAAGTATACTTACATGCACTCTGAAATTATCTTAGGCCTTTAGGTGTGCTTTCATTTGTAGGCTTTCAAGTGATAATAAGAAAAATGATATCTTACATACATTTTTACTTGTCTGCAGTAGCCTCAAATTAGTTAACAAAATCTTAAATATGTGGTAAACCTTTGCTTAAAGTGGAAAACCAAGCCCATATACATCAGTGTATGCCTAAATCTATAACAACAGAAATCTTGAGTAAATGTCTCACGTTTACTTTTCATTGTTTTTACAGGCATTGCTTCTATGACAGTGCCCGTGTACATTGCGGAGGTCTCACCACCCAATTTAAGAGGCCGATTAGTCACCATTAATACCCTCTTCATCACAGGAGGGCAGTTCTTTGCAAGTGTTGTTGATGGAGCCTTCAGTTATCTCCAGAAGGATGGATGGAGGTTTGTAAATACTTTTTTAATTTTTCAAATCATGATTTTGGGGAAGGGGAGAAAAGTTGAGAAATCATGGTCAAACTAGAACTGTGTGCTTTGAATCATTATAGCTAATTTATAAGTAGGTGGCATTCAGCAAAATTGAAAGTGGACAAGAGGCTGATATTTATTTTGATGATAGACAAGGAACCTACCATTAAGAATTGATATTTACAGGGCTTTTTTAGCATTTAGGTGACATTCTCACACTGTGTGCACTCTTTCACAATATTTGTTTAAAAATGAATGCAGTGATAAATATGTATGGAGTTCATGAATTCTACAATGATTGACAAGCTGTTTATGAACTGCAGATATAACTAACATCCTTTTTGCATTCTGGAAGCTACATTCTGATCTGAAAGGAACCTAGACTTTAAAGATAAAAATTTAGCTCTAAAAAGAGTTACACGTGAGTTTAAAATATACAAATTATTCCTTGATATTTGGCTTATTTTGAATCAATAAATGACAAAAGTGGTTTTAAAACTGCTTTAAAATAATTACAAACTAATATTAAAACAAAATCTTATATTAAAGCTTAAAGATATTATGGGCTGTGGATTTTGATATCTTTATAGTACTCATGTAACTGTTCCAGAGAAATTTTATTAGAAGGTAGTAGAGGTTATACAATATTGCCTAACTTGTTTTCTTGCCTCTGCTTATTAGAACAAATATTTATTCAGCATTTACTTCTCTGTAGGTACTAGGGAATAGAATATTCAACCAGATAAACTCAAGCCCTTGCTTGCATGGCTTTTACAGTGTTGATGTTAATCCTCAACAGTAGAAGATAAAAGGGTGTGGGTTTGGCATGGTGCCTCACACCTGTAATCCCAGCACTTCAGGAGACCAAGGTGGGCAGATCACTTGAGGTCAGGAGTTCGAGACCAGCCTGGCCAACATGGTGAAACCCTGTCTCTATTAAAAATATAAAAATTAGCTGGGTATGGTGGTATGCACCTGTAATCCCAGCTACTTGGGAGGCTGAGGCAGGAGAATTGCTTGAACCCAGGAGACAGAGGTTGCAGTAAGCCAAGATTGTGCCACCGCACTCCAGCCTGGACAACAGAGCAAGACTTGGTTTCAAAAAAAAAGAAAGAAAATGAAAAATGGTGCAATGTGATGTGGTCCCAGGGAATTAAACCTCTGTGTAAGAAGCACGATAAATGTGGCTTAGATGAGACATTAAAGACGTAAACTGGTGAAGTTTTAATTAAAAGTCATGTGAGAAAACTCTTTGAGGCTAGTGAGGGCCTAGATTTGTAAGGACCATTAAGGGAGGACACAGTTGTTAAAAACGGTTGCTGTGTCTGCAGATGTTGCTAAACTGAAGCAGGAAATCTTGTTTTGTTTTTTTTTTTTTTCTACTCAGTAGGTGAAGAGAAAGAGGAAAGATAGTAACTGTTTTCAGCATTACCTGGTATTTTGAGTTTTTTTTGTAAATGCAATGGAAGTCAATCTTTCAACGTTCATGTCTTAGAGAAGATCTAAATCATCAATTTACATTTTGTTCAAAATTTTTATTAATGTAACTAATATATATTCAAATTCACAGCATGTATAGTTGCATAAACCACATTTTTCACTGAGTATAAGAATTAAGAAATCTTTTCTCAGTCCTGATTAGGAAAGAGAAAGGTCACACTGTAGTGACAATACATTTATGAATGTGGTGTGGCTGTGTAAAAGTGGAAATGTTGGGATGAGCCTGAAAGCCCTTTTCAGAGGCAAGGAGACAACATAGACAGACCTGGATTCCAATCTCTTTTTTACCATTGATTAGCTACGAACGGCAAACAAGTCATTTGGCCCCTCTGAGCTTCACTTTTCTATAAAGTAGAACCAAAAACACAAGATTACTGTAGGATCCAAATTACTTATTATATGTAAAGTGTTTAGCCTCACGCTTTGCGCATGGCAGATAATAAATGAAGAATCACATTATTAGTTGCTGTTCTGATGAATGAAGGATGAGTGCTACTATAGATATTGTTGTAAGAAAGGCTGAAAGAAAATCAGCATTCTATGGCATCTCTTTTCTTTATTGGTAAGAATGGTACTTTGAGATGGTAGGGCAGAGGCCCAGAGAAAAGAAGATTTAAAGTGTATAGCTGCTGTGGGAAGTATGAGAAGGAAAAAAGGCTAGAGGCAACACATGATTTCCAAGTAATCATGGGATCCCAACTGAAGCAGAAGACATGTATTTGCAGTAAAGCCAATTAGCATGCTTGTGTTTATTTTTCTGGCAATATTGGAGTGTCCAGGGTAAAAAAATAACAGTATGGGAAGACTAATTTGGGTTTATATATAGACCAAGATGTTAACAACCAGATTGTTTTGAACCCAATTCCTTGTTTGCATGAATACGCATTTAATTATATATACATGCAAGCATGTTTCCTTTTTTTAGGTGAATTTTCTCTGTTACTGTCTTCTGTTATTTAGTTTCCTTATCAGTATATTTATCTCATCTGACTCCTGGGATAATAGGAATATGGTTATAAGCAAATAAAAATTGAAGTGCTACCTTAGCATTAACTTTAAACTCTAGAATTTCCAACAATGATAACTTATTCATAATTATAACAATAGATAACTCATCGTTATGCCAATATGTTTCAAAAATTGTAAGGAAAATGTACTTGTAAATATGTCATGTAAAATTTCTTTCTCATACTTACATTTTTGTATATCTTCATTTTAGATGTCCCCAGTCTTCAAATAATTTGAATATTAAATTTTTTAATTTCCCTTTTGGACTTTATTGCTTCTGAAACTCTATTTCAAGTTACTAATACTTAATTTTTTACTACAATATCCAGTGTCCCAGATTTACTGGTTTTGCGTTATACTGATGAACAGTTTCAGAGTCTGGTAGCAAATACCATTTGATCCTACCCCAAATCTTGACAGGTTAGTGGAACTGGTATTATTCCCATTTTACAGATTAAAAACTTTACGCTCAGAGAAGTTAAATATTTAGCTGAGACCACATGGCTGTTACTTGGCCTTGGCAGAGATCAGATTCAAGTCTTCTTTTTCAAAGGCTAACTCCTTGCTTCCTCATGGTTTTGCTTTCAAAAGTTGATAATCTAACAGCCATAATTATTGAAAATTTTTACACTAATGATTGGATTAAGACAGATGGAAGATGAAATTGATTGATAGAAAAGCATTTTAGATTTTGATGTTGTAGAAACATTATAGTTCACCTTTTATGCAAGGTGGGTCAAACTTTCTGTTCTCTTATTGTTTAGATATCATAGAAATACTGTTTTTTTGCTGAAAAACTGGAAGTTTACTTTTCCTAGAAAAAATAATTGCCAGTAACAGATGCAGTGTTGGTATTTTTCTGGCACTTAAGTGTCATAGTACAGTCTGTACTGGGAAGGATACCATCTGGCTTCATGAAGAAAGGGGAAATCGAATTTGGAAAATATTGTTCAAGATTTGATTTTTTAAATAAAAACTTTATTGAGATGTAATTCATGTACCATTTAACTCATCCATTTAAATTGTACAATTAAATGGCTTTTAGTATATTCACAGAACTATACAACCATTGCCATAATCAAATTTAGAACATTTTAATCACCCTAAAAAGAAACCTTGCACTCCTTAGCCATCATCCCCTAACCCCCCAAACTGTTCCACATCTAGGCAACAATTAATCTACTGTGTGTTACTATAGGTTTATGTATTCTGTATATTTCATATATGAATATGTGGTTCTTTATGACTGGCTTCTTTCACTTAGCAAGTTTTCAATGCTCATCTAAATTATAGAATGTGTCAGTACTTCATTTCTTTTTATGGCAAATAATAATGTGGACATACCACATTTTGTTTATCTGTTCATCAGTTTATGGATATTGTTAACATTCTGGGACCATATAAATAATGATGCTGTAAACATTTGTGTACAAATTTTAGGATAGACATAGGCATTTATTTCTCTTGGATATACACCTAGCAGTGGAATTGCTAGGTCATATGACTAAATACAGATCATAAACTGTATTTAGCTTTTTGAGAACTGATCAGACTGCTTCCAGAGTGGCTGTGTTATTTTAAATTCCCACAAGCAACGTATGAGGGTTTCAATTTTTCTATGTCCTAGTAAACATTTTGTCTTTTTTGATTACAGTCATCCTAGTGGGTGTGAAGTGGCATCTCATTATGGTTTTGATTTGCATTTCTCTAATGAGTAATAGTGATGAGGATGACTTGTTTTTTCCTAACATATTGTAGTGTTGATAAAGATGGCAGAGATGTTTCGATAGTTAATATCAATGATAAAGTTCTATCGCTGTTTCTTTGCATATATATGTATAATCTTTTGTGTGTTTTTGGTAGAGATGGGGTTTCACCCTGTTAGCCAGGCTGGTCTCGAACTCCTGACCTCAAGTGGTCTGCTTGCCTCCACCTCCCAAAGTGCTGGGATTACAGGTGTGAGTCACCACGCCAGGCTTCTTTGCTAATATTTGTTAATCTTACTTCATGAACATAGTGAGATTTACTCACTATGCTTCATGCAAAGATACCCTTTTTAAAAATTGCTTAGTTAAATCCTGGCTTATAACAGGCTTTCAATAAGTATATAGTAAGTGAACTTAGCCATCAAAATTATCTATCTAGAACACTTATCAGGCCATGCCACTGGTACAATGTTTCAAGTTTATTTCCTACTGGAAAAAAAAATCAAATTATTTATCATGGCTTATTGTACCCAATCCATGCATGCTTTTAAAGATATTTCCAACTAGTGTTAACTCCCGCCCTGCCTTATGTAATATCTATGCTGATAAACCAACCGCAGCTTGCTTTGTCATGTTTTTAGGGATTTTTTTTTCCTTTTTATGCTAATTTTGCCTGTAGTGTCTCCCTACCCTATCCTGGTTTCTGGTCTAGCTCCTGGGTTTCTGGTCCAGCTCATGTTCATCCTATAAGTCTCTGCCTATGTATCATGGAAACCCTGTTCCTTTGTCTTTTCATAATACTTTGTACAAAGCTCCATTTTTATACTCACCATATTATTTTGAACTACTTGCTTATTTTTTGATCTCCTCTTCATTTTGGAACTCCTGAATGTCATTGACCTTTTACTCATTTCTAGATCTAGGAAGGACTAGAATATAGTAAATATTCAGTAAATGTTTATTGAACTGAGCTGAAATTGACAGGGCTCTCGGGAAGGGACTCTTACTCAACATAAAAAGATATTGATTATAACCCCAAATGCTAAATTATTAATTTATACAGAGGGATATATATACTCCATACATAGGTGAAAATTAAATTATTAATCATACATGTATCTCACTGAGCATAAAAATTAAGAGAAAGAAAATTGAAAATTTATCTCCTTCAAAAGAATATATCTCCCTAGGAACCTGAAAACTTTCATTCCTTTTGATAATGCTGTTTTTCAAATGAGTGTTTCTGTGTTTACAAGTATATAATCATCATGTGATTTGTATTAATAGGGATAGGTATTTATACAGAGAGGCTGAATTTTTCTGTTTTATGCTGATTTTTACTCATCTTATTTCTAGATTTACTTTCTTTTTTTTTTTTTTTTTAAAAACAGGCTTATCTTTTTTCCACCTCACTAAACTATGTACAACCATTTGTTAAACGTCTGGTTGTGCTAGACATTTTCATGCGTCATCATTTAATTGATGTGATATAGGTACTGAATGAGAAATACAAAATACTAGTCCTGGCAACCACTATAGGAGAGATTTTCCTGAGTATCCTGAGGCTCTCATGCACAATGTGAGACTTGCTAAGTTTTGAAGAATTAGTGGGACTCAGGTTTACACAGGTGGATATGGGAGGCCGAGTGTAGACCAGGAGAGGATAGGATCAGGGAGGATTGAGACTACAGTAGTGATGTACATGAGAGGCTGAAGCTGGATTCTAGTGGTCTATGAATTCAAGTCCAACTTCTACCTACAGACAAAGGGAATTTATTTATTTTTTTTTTAGCAGAGTGTGCCATGATAGGAGTCAAAGATCACTGTGGCAGTGATGCCTAGAATTAACTGGGACACTTGGCTCTTGGGTGGATTTAAGAAACCTATTTATGAGGCTGCTGCCAAGGTACAAGTGTGAGGTTATACATTTGGAGTCATCAGTTGGTATGGAAATGACTCAGTCTTTTATTTAAAAAAAAAAGTTTCTTGACACTTTTTGCACACTACTCTTGTATTTAATACTAGAGATGGAAAGATGAATAAGAAGTGCTCCTGTCCTCAAGCCTTTAATGGCCTAATATAGGAGAGACTTTTTTTCAGCCTGTTAATTAAATGATGAATATATTGGTATGGGAGCTCCCAAGAGGAGTGAATAACTTAGCCTCACAGCAGAAAGATACTTGAGCTGACTTTTTGAATAAAAGAATTCCAGGTACAGTGAGGGAGAGGGAAATTCTAGGTGAAATGTAATCTTCAAAGACCCTGTCATCTGAAAGAGCCGGTCATGTTTGGACAAGAGTGAGAAGTTAGAGCAGCTAGCATGAGGGCTGTAATGATCATCTGAGAGTTTAGGGGTGAAGTGGAAAGGCCAGCCTTTGCTGGGTGTGGATGGAGCTTGAAATCCTTTGCTCTCACTTTCATAACACATTAATTTTGGGTTTGTTTATTGAAAGCCTCAAAATATTTTAAAAATAAATATTAATTTTAGAGGAATGAATTGATGAGCCTCTCTCCCTGATAATATTTTATAATTTTAAAATCCATGTCAGTAAGATGCTTCTCAGAGTGATATTTGAAAGGGAATATTATTTCTAAACAAATTCATGCTGGAGAATGTGTTGTTATAATTTCATGCTAATAGATCAGTAGTACTTGGCTCTACATGAAATATGGAATATGAGTCAGTCACTATCTTAGAAATGTACGTATGCACTGGCCATATTAAGAATAATGGATTTAGATAACACATGTATTAATTGGTGGCAAACAGTCTGATTACAAGTAAATACCAGCCGGGTGTCGTGGCTCACTCCTGTAATCCAAGCACTTTGGGAGGCTAAGGCAGGTGGATTACCTGAGCTCAGGAGTTCGAGACCAGCCTGGCCAACATGGTGAAGCCCCATCTGTACCAAAAATACAAAAATTAGCCAGAGGTAGTGGTGCACGCCTGTAATCTCAGCTACTAAGGAGACTGAGGTGGGAGAATCTTGAACCTGGGAGACAGAGGTTGCAGTGAGCCAAGATTGTGCCACTGCATTGCAGCCAAGGTGACAGAGTGAGACCCTGTCTCAAAAAAACCCCCAAAAGTAAATACCTTAGTGCTGAAGATATAAATAAGACTGTTTGTCATAAAGATATTACAATGTGGTGGGAAGAATATATTTAAGACTTGCTTTCACAGCATATGAATTAATTTATCTAAGCTCTAATATTCTCACATAGCTGGTGTTCCAGCAGTCATTCAATGTTATTTAGAGGATCAGATGAGTTAGTAGTAGTGAACATACTTACAAACTTTTCAATGCTATTAGGTATTGCTTGCTGTTATCTTTAGAATGTTTTAGGTTAAGTATTTATATTCTGCATTTAAGCTGGCCAAAAAAAATTGCTCTCACCTTCAGTTATTTGATTTTTTCCAAGAAAATGTAAACATGGTTTGGTAAATGGCAGAGCAGTTTGTACAAGTCTAATTCCCCTGAAGATGGCCGTTATAAACCATGGACAGAATGTATGAATATATGGAGCATGGAGGATATTTAGGATAGTGAAAATACTCTTTATTATACTGTAATGGTAGATACATGTCATTATACATGTGTCCAAACCTATGAACTATACAGTACCAAGAGTGAAACCTGATGTAAACTTTGGACTATGGGTGATAATGATATGCTAATGTAGACTCATCACTTGCAACAAATGTCCCACTTTGGTGGAAGATGTTGCTAATCAGGGAGGCTGTGCATATGTGGGGCAGGATGTATATGGGATAACTCTGTACCTTCCTCTCAATTTTATGATAATAGCAAAAAGGTTGGGGGCAGTAAATGGAATTATACATTTGTGAAATGGTGCAGTAGTATCTCTAGGTAGACTGATAAGTGAAAGATGCATGTTTTTATCTGTAGAGAAACAACTAGAATATATTACAAAAAGAAACACATAAGAAGCCGTTATGAGAATTAAAATTAAAATGGAATACTTACAATGTTTGGATAAGCTGAATAAATGCAGTAAATTAAGAGCATAGGAATAAATGAGAGATGACAGAAATAGCAAAATGGTATACCTAAAACCCATTTATGGTAATAAATATATTAAATGTAAAAAATTATTTTACACTAAAAATGTGACTCAGATTTACATTGTCTAAAGGAGATACACTTTACTGCTATTTGACAGGTTGAAAGTGAAAGATTGGGAAAAGATATAGGATACAAAAGTAAGTATAAGATAGGTGGTATGGCTATATTAACAGTCACACAAAGTAGACTTCTAGAGAGACAGTATTAGCAGAGATAAAGAAGGACATTTTGGATCCTGCTCCTCTGGGTTGAAACCCGAGCGCCGCCAAGATGCCAGCTTACCACTCTTCTCTCATGGATCCTGACACCAAACTCATTGGAAACATGCCACTGTTACCTATCAGAAGTCAATTCAAAGGACCTGCCCCCAGAGACACGAAAGATACAGATATTGTGGATGAAGCCATCTATTACTTCAAGGCCAGTGTCTTCTTCAAGAACTATGAAATTAAGAATGAAGCTGACAGGACCTTGATATATGTATCTCTATATTTCTGAGTGTCTGAAGAAACTCCAAAAGTGCAATTCCAAAAGCCAAGGTGAGAAAGAAATGTATGCACTGGGAATCACTAATTTTCCCATTCCTGGAGAGCCTGGTTTTCCACTTAATGCGATTTATGCCAAACCTGCAAACAAAGAGGAAGATGAAGTGATGAGTGCCTGTTTACAACAGCTAAGGCAAGAGACTGGACTGAGACTTTGTAAGAAAGTTTTCGACCCTCAGAATGATAAACCCAGCAAGGTAAGACCGTCTTCTTTGCCTGCTTAATTGGTAAATTACCTTTTATCCTGTAGCCACCATTGAACACGCTAAGGTCTTCCATTGCAAGAATACTTTTAGTTTCTGCATTACATTGTTGCTTAACTTTGAGTATGTGTCTAGAATGTAATATAAGTTCACTGAATCACACTAAATAATGAATTGCAGGCCAGGTGCAGTGGCTCACACCTGTAATCCCAGCACTTCGGGAGGCTGAGGCGGGTGGATCAATTGAGGTCAGGAGTACAAGACCAGCCTGGCCAACATGGTGAAACCCCATCTCTACTGAAAATACCAAAAATTGGCTGGGTGCGGTGGCTCACACTTGTAATCCCAGCACTTTGGGAAGCCAAGGTGGGTGGATCATGAGGTCAAGAGATTGAGACCATCCTGGCCAACATGGTGAAACCTTGTCTGTACTGAAAAATACAAAAATTAGCTGGGCATGGCGGGTGCACACCTGTAGTCCCAGCTACTCGGGAGGCTGAGGCAGGAGACTGACTTGAACCCAGGAAGCGGAGGTAGCAGTGAGCCGAGATCACACCCTTGCACTCCATCCAGCCTGGCACCTGGTGGCATCTCAAAAAAAAAAAAAAGAAAATACCAAAAATTGGTGAGGCGTGGTGGCGTTCGCCTGTGATCCCAGCTACTCAGGAGTCTCAGGCAGGAGAATTGCTTGAACCCAGGAGGTGGAGGTTGCAGTGAGCCAAGATCATACCATTGCACTCCTGCTGGGGCAACAGAGTGAGACTTCATCTAAAAAAAAAAAATGAACTGCATATAATAACATTTTAGTTGTGTTCTTATTTTGTGCGTTGTAAATCCATAGAACAGGTTTTTTTTGTGTGAGATATTTTGGATGTATTAAATTACTTTGTCATAATTTTGAGTGACCTGTGAGTCTAGAAAAGAAAATTTTACATGTGACTTCAAAGAGTTTATAAGAGATTCCAGACTAATACAAAATTTCATTATTTAGTAAATGTGGATTCTATTCTGATTTGACCCCCACTATTCATTCTGTTGTTAGTGGTGGACTTGCTTTGTGAAGAGACAGTTCATGAACAAGAGTCTTTCAGGACCTGGACAGTGAAGGGAGCTCGGGCAGCCACCATCTCCAGAACCCTGGGCAGCATTTTCCAGCAAGATATACACAATCTTTTGCCTTTATTTCATAAAGTTTTACACAGAAGAGAGAAGAGCATGTCTTTACTTGAGAAACTCTAGATCAAGAATTTGGGTAGGAGAAAAGAAAGTGGGTTATCAAGGGTGATTTGAAATTTTCTGCACTATTAAGCTGGTGCTTAATAAGAATAAGTAATAATAAAGAAATTTCTAACAACAACAAAAAAAGATATACAGCAGCCCATGTGTTACAATGAATGAGAAGTGATTGTAGTGAGTGTTAAGAGGACAATAAGGAATGATGGACGCTATGGCAACTGGAGGGTACGTGCCTTGTGCTTCAGAACACACCGTGTTCCTCCCATTCCAAATCCATATATTGAAGCCCTAACTCCCAACGTGACTGTATTTGGAGATAGGTTAAATGAGTTCATAAAGGTGAGGCCTTACTCTGATAAGATAGGGAACCGTATAAAATGAGACTGGATATTGATCTCTCTCTCTCTCTCTCTCTCTCTCTCTCTCTCTCTCTCTCTCTCTCTCTCTCTCTCTCTCTCCCTTCCTATCTTTGAGAGTGCACAAAGGAGAGGTCATATGAGAACACAGCAAGGTGACGGCCACCGACAAGCCAAGATAAGAGGCTTCAGAATAAAACCTACCTTGCCAGAACCTTGACTTGGACTTTCTAGCCTCCAAAACTGTGAGAAATAAATTTCTGTTGTTTGAGCCACCCAGTGTGTGATATTTTGTCACGGCAACCTGAGCCGACTAACACAGCTTGTCAAAAGTGGGCGGCGACTTCCCAGTCCCAGACATTACCAGGCAGAAACAAAAACCCCCCAGGATTGCTAGAATGTCACTGTTATCAGAAAGCAGAGACCCAGACCTTGATGTGAAAAAATTCCTTGATTTTTAACGTTATTAACTAATAAAAATTCAAACACTGTGAACATATGAAATGACATCTATAAGGTTGCTCACTGCAACATTATTTGTAAAACATTAGAAATACCCCAAGTGTGCATCAATCAAAGACTAGTTAAATAAATGCTGAAACATTCATGAATGCAATCTGAACTGTTGTATCCTTTATTAACACATATTTTGCAATGCCCCTTTGCAATGAAATTTATAAATAATGTAACTGATGCCCAGACATAATTTTAAAAATTAAGTGTCCTAACCATAATCTAAAAATATAATTTATAATTAATTATAAAATGTTATTTTCATGTGTAAATGTTCAGAGCCAACTGCGATAGATGATGTAATAGCATAGTCCGGGGACCTATCCATAGAAGCTCTGTGAATATAGCAGCTACAAATGCAGATCAATGCGTATTGTTGCATCCAAGGAATTTGAAAACAAAGCTTAGTACTTTCCTCTCTCAATTTCTATAATCTGACAAATTTATTCAAATGTATACATAAAATATATTTTATCTTTTTAGGTAAACTAGAATCAAGGCTTGGATAATTATAAACAGTCCTAAGAAGATCCAGTAGAGCATTTTAAAAAGTTGTAGAGTATGTGGGAGAAAGCTTCCCCAGGCTGTATATTGCAGCATGTAGCAGGTCCCCACTAAGTGATGGTGCTACCCCCAATCTCTGTGATAACCAAAAAGGTCTCCACAAATTTCCAACACACTTTCTGTGAAGGGGGACAATTTTTCTTTATTGAGTCCTATAGGCTGAATGTTGGATGTTTGTGCCCCACCCCTCCCCCCAAATTCATATATTGAAGCCCTAATCCCCAGTGTGATAGTATCTGGAGGTGGGGCCTTTGGGAGACAATTAAGTCACGGGATAGACCCTGTCATCAGTGTTCTAAGAAGAAACGTGAGATTTCTCTTCCTTTCTCTCTGCCATGGGAAAGTTCAACAAGAAGGTGGCCATTTGCAAACCAGGAAGAGAACCCTCACCAGACACTGAATCCCTAGACACCGTGACCTTGGACTTCCCAGCCTTGAGAACTGTGAAAAATAAGTTTGCTATTTAAACCACTCACTTTGAAATACTTTGTTACAGTAGCTGGAACCGACTAGGACACTGAGAATCATGGGACTGGATTATTTCTCCTGTCTCTTTCCATTCTTTAACATGTACAGAAATGACTTCAATGCACAGGTAACCGACGTACATGTTCATAGTCAACTCAGGGCTGCCTGCCTACGGAATAACCTCATTAGAGAAACCAAGATCCTGCAAAATTCCTGTTATCTGAATAAAACACAGAACACGTGGGAAAGAGGATATAAAATCAGTCATGGGGGTGGCAAGTGTGAACTCACGCCCTGCTGCTAATGGGAAAAGGCTGCCAGGTTGTCTTACAAAGTGTCTGCAGAAGCTGTGAGCTTGCCTGAGGCAGACAACATGCACCTTCTGAAGATCAGCTACAGGATTCTGAGTGAGAGTGAAAAGTTAACCAGCTCGAAGCCTGTGAATATCCTGATAGAGTTGGACTAAGGACATGGGCCAATGCCAAAGGGAACAAGAAAAATACTGGTTTAGGGTGGAGTGGGGAGTATCCCACTTTCATCAGCTTCTTTGTAAAAAAAAAAAACAGTATCAATATAACTTTAAAATGTAAGGTTTAACAATGATTTCATTCTGCCACTTTTTAGCAAGTATTTCTTTAATCGAGAGTCCCTAATTATTGGTTGCTTTCAAGAAAACAACAGAAAGTTTTAGGTTTGATGACTGAGGCCACAACTGGATTAACCCATCTTGAGGTTACCGACTGCATCTACCCGTTCGTTCCATTGTGTTTGTAATGGTTAATGTGCTTTAAAAATACATCACCCAAATTCCGTGTTTCCTACAGGGTGTTATTACGCACATAATCTTGTCAGAACAAAGTTGACATTCTCTCCACCACCTGCTCATCCACCGCTTCTGTTTCTCCTCAGCAGACAGGGCAGCCCTCCTCCCTCTCTGAAGTTTATCCCAAATTTTTAATCAGCTTCTCTACTTGGGATCTATAAATGGAGTTAGCTGTGGAGTGGATGTAAATGAAGAACCATCTTCAAAAGCCAGCGAGGAGGGTCCCAATACAGAGAGGTTATAAATAGAAGAGAGAGATCTAACCTTTAGTGTGAAGATTCTGAAAAGGGGCAGGACAGTCTCCTTAAGTGAGGATGATCCAGCCTCTCTCTCTCTCTTTCTTTCTTTTTTTAAGAAGGGATCTCACTCTGTTTCCCAGGCTGGAGTGCAGTGGTGTAATCATGGCTCATTGCAGCCTGGACCTCCTGGGTTCAAGGGATCCTCCTGCCTAAGCCTTCTGAGTAGCTTGGACCACAGGTGTGTGCCAACACATCTGACTAATTTATTTTTTGTAGACACAGAGTCTTCTTACATTGCCCAGGCTGGTCTCGAACTCCTGAGCTCAAGTGATCCTCCTACCCCAGCCTCCCAAAGTACTGGGATTACAGGCATGATACCACCACACCCGACCAGGCTTCCTCCTCTACTTCCCCTTCCCTCTTCTCTACCTTCTCTTCCTCCACTTCTCTTTATCCTTCCTTCCCAGTACTCTCACTTCAAGGTCCAAGCATGTAGAATATTTTGAACTTTGTTGGCCATGCCTACCTTGCATTTTTAGTTTGTAGCAATTTCAAGAGTGCTTTTAATCTGTGTTGGAATGATGTTAGGCTAGATTGGAGTCATTAATAAAACACTATATAGCTCTCAAGAAATAATTTGGTACGTAATATTCTCCCTAACATGGATGGAATAGATTTCATTATTGATTCATAATGTCCAGGCTTTTGTAACAGAACCACAAGCAAGGTCACATATGAAGCACACAGGAGCTCTTTCCATTCCTTCACTTGTCCTACCCTGCCCTATACCTGGGTACCAGAGACGGGTGACTTCTGAGTAGATATGATGAAATCAGTCTTTCATAATTGCCACAGAAGTCTGTCTGCCAACAGTATTCATCTTGAGGTGGCATCAAATAGGAAGGTCGGGTCTTAAAGAGTCTGAGATGATCAGACACATGCATTGATCCAGCCTCAGCTGCCTGACACAAGGCAGGGGCTTCGCACTCTAATGTAGGAATCTCCAGTTTGCGTAGTCATTGCATAAATCTTCAGACCCAAGTTTGTCAAATGAAAGCCTCTGCTACACAGTCATTTCAAGGAGACCTCCGGATTTTATCTTTATCTGACAGTGATGTCCCAGGCTTCAGATGCACTTGCCAAGGAGTTACCTGGGGTGGCTGTGGCCACCTTCCCTGGATGGCCACACCCAGCTTATCAACAAGGAATAAAGATCTCTTGCCTCTGACGCTGGTGCTATTTTATAAAACAATCTGCTCTCATTTACATCTTTCATTTATCTTCTTAGGAGTAAATCAATTTTCAATTAAATGCAACCAAGCCGTATTAGATAATTAAAAATGTGAGGTAGTAGGGTATTGCCAAGAACGTAAAGCTTCCTTTACTAGACTATGGGTGTCTCAGGACAGAGATCATGCCTTAGCCTTGTACTTTGACCTCCTGGCATAGTACTGGGTGCATCCAGCAGGGGCCTCATAAATATAACTTGAAGTGAACAAAGACGAATTTGTCCTAGCCACTGCCTTTAGATAACTCATTATCTAGTACAGAGGTATAAAGCAGTTGCACAGATTTATCATAAATCAAGGCAGAATGTATTAAGCCCACCAGAGAGAGACAGAGAAGGTTTAGCAAGGACAAGAATACAGCAATTGCATATTTTAAGGGTTAATTTTTTAAAACTTCATGGAGGAGATAGTAACTAAGGTGGTTCAGATACAATAGGGACATGGTGGAGGGATGAAAGAAGGCAGGTAAAAAGTGGGACAAAGAACATTGGAGATGGACGGAATGACATGAAAGAGGATGCCAAGGCTTTGGGGGATGCGGGAGTCAGTATCCACGTGACAGCAGTCAATGTCTTAGTTTGCTCAGGCTGCCGTGACAAAGTGTCATAGGCTAAGTGGTTTAAACCAGCGGCCCCCACCCAACCTTGTTGACACCAGCGACGGGTTTCATGTAAGAGGATTTTTCCACAGATGGCGGGGTGTGGGGGCGGTGTAGAGAGGGGATGATGCTTTCGAGATGAAACTGTTCCACCTCGGATCATCAGCCATTAGTTAGATTCTCATAAGAAACATGAAACCTAGATCCCTCACATGCGCAGTTCATAGTAGGGTTTGTGCTTCTGTGAGAATCTAACGCTGCTGCTGATCTGACAGCGGACGGAGCTCAGGCCATAACCCTCGCTGATCGGCAGTCACTCACCTAACAGGCCATGGAGCGATACAGGTCCATGGTCTGGGGAGTGGGGACCCCTGGTTTAAACAACAGAAATTTATGTTCTCACTGTTCTGGAGGCTGGAAGTCTGAGATCAAGGTATCAGCAGGATAGGTTTCTCCTAAGCCTCTCTCCTTGGATTGTGGATGGCCACCTTCTCCCTTCGTCCTCACATGGTGTTCCCTTTGTGCATGCCTGTATCCTAATCTCTTCTTTTAAGGACACCAGTCCTATTGGATTAGGGCCCATCCCAGTGACCTAATTTTACTGTCATTCGCTCTCTAAAGATCCTGTCAAAGTTCAACTTAATCAGATGACGAGTTCCTGGGGGTTAGAAAGTTAACACACAAATTTTGAGGAAAGATAGTTCAGCCCACGGTAGGCAGCATCACCCAATCATTATGCGCACGGCTCTGGAGTTCAAATCCCGACTCTGGCACTTACTAACTAGGCAGCTATGATTAAATTACATAAGTTTTACTGTGTCTCAGTTTTCTCAGTTGTGAAGTGGGATAACAATAGTAACCTTCTCCATAACGATACTGCAAGGATTAAATGTGTTCCTATATCTACCTGGCACTTAGTAAGTCTTCAGTAAATGCTATCTATTACTAGGACCGAAACAAAAACTTAAACACTGCATAAAAATGCTAAGAGGCTGCTTTTAAAGTTCAACTATTCCACTATGTAGGAGTATGATCCTGGGAAATGTACTCAGTCCATGAAATATTTCGTGTATACTATGTTACTATTAGCTAACCTCACTGGGCTTTAGCACTTTCCTGTATTAAAACAAGAGGTTTGACAAGATTGCGTTTGGAGTCCTTTTCAGTTCTAGCATTCTGAGAGTGTTCATCACACATGGATTGAAATGTGAGCTCAATGTGCAGGACAGAAAGAAAACAAAGATGGAAAGAAAGGGGGACAGCAAGCTGTCAGAGGCTCTGAGTGCTGGGGGGACTTTGTATTCCAGGGAATGGCAAGCTCTTGCAGACTTCTGAACAGACGAAAAACCTAGTAGGTTTCCAAGTCAGGGTAAAGATTTCAAGAATACAAAATTATTAAGGCCACTTATATCACTTTATTGCAGCAAACCAACCATTCCTATATAAATGACTTAACCCAAGGAGGAAATACTTTATGATTTGTGGTGTCAAAAAAAAATCACTGTTGACCAGGCATGGTGGCTCACGCCTGTAATCTCAGCACTTTGGGAGGCTGAGGCAGGCAGAACACCTGAGGCTGAGAGTTCAAGACCACCCTAACCACCAACGTGGAGAAACCCCATCTCTACTAAAAATACAAAATTATCTGGGTATGGGGGCACATGCCTGTAATCCCATCTACTGGGGAGTCTGAGGCAGAAGAATCGCTTGAACCTGGGAGGCAGAGGTTGTGGTAAGCCAAGATCGCACCATTGCACTCCAGCCTGGGCAATAAGAGTGAAACCCTGTCTCAAAAAAAAAAAAAAAAAAAAATCACAAGTAATTTCTAAAACCCTCATGTTTATCATTTCACTGACAATGAAGAAATTAAACTTCTTGGGCTGATGCAGGGGCAGGGACAGATCAGAGCCCATCCCCAGATGGGGATCCCCCACCTGGGTGGCCGTCCAGCAGCACCTTGGGAAAAAAGTGTCAGACAGTTTGAAAACCAGCATTGCAATCATTCAGAAACATCTTATTTTACAGCTACATTAATTCAACCAATATTTACAGAGTACCAACCATCTGCCAGGAACTGTGCTAAGCTTTTCTAGAGCTTTACATTTTAATTAGGTGAGAGACAGAAAAAGAGCAAATAAACACATCAGCAAGATAGTTGCAAAATATGATATATGCCTTAAAAGATGTGAATAGGCACGGAAGGTATCCTGGGTGTGAGCCACTTTAGATTGGGCAATAGGAGATGGCATTTGGGGCAGGTTACATTTGGAGCTGGCTCTTTGCAGTGGGCATTGGTTAAAGTCCACGGCTGCCTTCATATTTGTAAGTATTCATAGTATCTTTCAAATCCCTATCTAAAGTTTGCAGAATTTCTTACCGAGTGCCCTCACCCACAGTCCAAGGAATACCTTGCTCTCCTAGCCTCTTTGAGAGTGGAGTGCAGGCATGTGGCATAAGCTCTGCCAATCCAGTGCAACCACTGGAGACTCCAGCTCAGAAGAGAGTGATGTGAAGTGGGTGATGCCCTCAAAGCATTTCAGGGAGGCTACTGGGTCTTGGCTGAGACATAACACGAAGAGGTGCCAGTGGTGGCACCCCCTCCCCCAGCATCATGGTGCAGGCTATGACACAGTGCATGGTGGCACCTGTCAGATTTCCCCTGGAGCAAGCTGTCTATGCCATTGTTCAAGCTGCTCCCTGGCCCATCTGCAGCCTCCAGGAGCCTCTCATATGATTTAATAAATTACTTTGCTGCTTGAACTAGCTCCAGTGAGTCCTGTTCTTTGCAACTTAGAACCCCAATGGGTCAAGTAATTGATTCTAGAAGTGTCTGCTGTCAAGAAGCCTTCAAATAAATGGAATGCAAAGATGATAAGGTAAGCTGGCTGCATCTGAGCTGAAGAGCTTAAAGAAAGAAAACAATTTCCAAGGTCTTTATTTGTTAGCCCAAGGCATGGTCAGAAAACCAGGGACTTTCTTTGATTTCTACGGCTGTGCTGAAAGAATCACTTATCTTTACTGCAGACAGAGGGCTGCTGTAGCCAAAAATCAAAGTCAAGGTTTGAGTCTGAGGGCTGCCAAAATTCAGAGTCAGAGGAATTCACAGTATTGCCTGATTTAATCAGTGGACATTAAGGCATCAAAGAGGAATGACTATAATCTTGAATATGGGAACTGGAATCTGAGGGCCTTCTACTCCTAACCCTCAAAGACCCGAGGCTCCCTGAATAATGGGAAACACCCCTCCTTCCCAATCTGATGATCCTCTTCTTGCCTTGCTTAAAGACCTCTTAATTGTTTCATTCATAGCATTAACCTCTTAAAAGGTCCTCCAGGCCTTTTTCCCACCCCTCCCCAAAATTGTCTCTAACCTGTTACTAGATGCAGAGCCTTGAGGGCCCTGGGATGCAAAAAACAAATTGTACCTAGGAAAAGGTTTACACACCAACGATTTGTAAGAACTGCCCCTTAACAGAAACTTTAAAAGATGTATGTTTCACACATACTTTTAAAGAACTGTAAAGTCTCTAGGGGGCAAAAAATAAGGATGGTTCTCTAAGGTCCCATTAAGTCTATGTACCTGAGAAAGCTTTAGTACTGCCTGCAGGAAGACAGGTCCCGGGATGGCCTTGGCTGGCCCAGCTCTTCACCCTCTTGCTTGCAGTGAAACATCCTGAGACAAGGAGGAAATATCCAGAACATCCCAGGCTGCATCTTCCTTCTTACCAGACTAGGATGTTCTGCAGTACTTAGGCTTAGCAATCCGAGCTGCACCCAGGGTATAAAACCCAGAAGGAAGTACTTTCAGGGTCCCTCAGCTGCAGTGGAACATGCAACACAGGCAGATGAGATTCCATCTGTACCGTACCGCTTTCCTTAGCACTGAAAGGCTGGCTCACCGAGGACCCAAGGCTTGTGTTTATCCTTGTGCTTACATGTGAGTAATAAAGTTGCTTTGCCTCACTTGTCCCGGTGTCCTGTCCTGCCAGACTAGACCTGAGAACCTGCACTGGCCAACAGGGTCCAGCATAAGCCCCAAATAGCAATTTACAGATTCTGAGGGAGTTGGGCTAGTGAAGGCTGGACACAGTTTTGGATTAGGCTAAATATTTCCCTAAGCATGCTCTTTAAAGGTAGTCTAGGTTAAATGAGTTAGCTTGACCAACCTAAAGTGCCTCTAGCAACTTACTCTTTTGACAGAAGTAAACTGAACCCAGTGGTGGCCTTCTCCAAGAGAAAATGGTATGCCAGAAATTCCTCAGTGGAATGGGCAGGAAAGATACCAAAGTCCCATGGTGATAAGAATGTAGAAGACTGGACTGTGAACTGTCCACTAACCTTATCTCCCAGTGAGCCTGGAAGACATGGCTCCTGCCAGGATGTAGATAACTGCACATGGAAGAGGAGTATCAACATCTACAAAAATCTCTGTAGATGGCTTTCTTTAGGCCAATAATGTGAGTGGAAGATGCTACCACTGACATGGTCTTTCTAGATGTCAAATAGCAGCATCCACCTGTCAGAAATAAGATGGGTGTGGACCAAATATTAGGCAGCTGGGCCACAGTGAGAAGTACATGCTTCAACCAACAGGGATCTCTGTTACTTGTTAGGGGATAGTAAAGTCTCTGGACACAAAATTCATGGATAGTTTACAAATGTCCTATTGGGTCTGTGTAACAGAAAAGTTCAGGATGGATAAACAAAGGTCTGGTTTTAGCCTCAAAGAGAGAGCAACAGCCTCTTATCCAATTCCCACATTTGAATCAGCTCAGAAACTCATAGCCCTTTGAATGAAGAGGAGGTTGGAGTCTTGACAACATCACAAGTACAAGTGGTCACTGTTCTTCCCACCCTTCCCCCAAGGAGACCTGAGCCCTTTTACTACGGAGCCCACACAATAACAAAGGAAAACACCTAGTTGTTTTAGAGATTATGGAACACTGGTGCAACAAGTCTGGAAACCCATGACATCACTACAGTCTACCAACTTTGCTATGGAGGCTGTCTGAGAAATGTCGTTTTGCCTGGACTCTTCCTTATGAGGAGAGTAGAACTCCAAGGCTGTCCTTCCCAGTTCCTGTGTGCATGACTAGAGAGAAGTGCCTGGCTCACTGATCCACTGAGTAAGGCCTATTATGATAGAAATGGGCAAATAAGAACCCGTGGAACTCTTATGTTCCTCCAAAATCGTAAATCTAAAATTTCTTTGCAAATGGGAAAGTTGTCAAGATCAATGTTACCATCAAAGACTTGAAGGTTGCAAGGACGGCACTCGGTGTCACAATTGCATCTAAACTCACCAACTGACCTGTGACGAATATGGAAGCCTCTTAGAAGATGACAGATTATGGCAAGGTAAATCAGGTGACAGCAGCAATTGTAGCTCCTAACAACTGTATGCAGCTACTCATAAGCTTTTTAATTTTTGTCTTTGTTTTTTCAATACTAATATGCAGAGAACCCAGAAAAAGCTTGCTCTTACAAGAAAAAAATCAGGAATCCACTATCACTCTTTGATGTCTGTTAGGGCAATTTTCAGTTCTGTATCACACACAATACAGATTCTAGGAGCCTTGATCATCTCGCCATCATGCCTGAACATCACCCTGGCCTTCTGTGACAGGGATGTCATGATGACAGAACCTGAGAGCAAAAAGTAGCAGGTACTAACATGCCTCTTAAAGATATATATAGCTGAGGATGAAAAACATAACAATATTACGGCTTTGCAATGAAATGGAGCTTTTTTTTTTTTTTTTTTGAAGTGGAGTCTCACTCTGGTGAAGTCTTTTTAAAATAATTTTTACTATTATTTTAGATATGGGGCAGTACATGTGCCCATTTGTTACATAGGTATATCACGTGGTGCTGAGGTTTAGGATGCAAATAATCTCAACACCCAGGTAGCGAGCACAGTACCCAACAGGTAGTTATTAAACTCTTTCTCCTCTCCCTCCCTCCTGTGTCTACTAGTCTGCGTTGTCTATTGTTCCCATCTTTATGTCCATGAGTATGCAGTGTTTAGCTCCCACTTAAAAGTGACAATGTGCAAAATTTGGTTTTCTGTTCCATGCAGTGATGTCTTGCAGTGTGTCCAGTGGTCAAGGGCACATTACAAATGACATGTGTAACAATGTATTTCCCTTTTTCCAAGGCCGTCCTGACCGCCATTGCCAAGGGACCGACTTGTCAGTACCAGTAGCCAATCCTGATTGGCACATCATATCTTCAGGGGAGTGATCCTCCACCTGGTGGCAGGTTAAGTATATTACACCCCTTCTACGATGGAGGGGACTGTGATTTGCCCTTATTGGACTAGACACATATCCTGGATGCATATTTGCCTTCACTGCACATAATGTTCCTGCCACTAGTAACATAAGGATTTACTGAACACCTTGATCACCGTCACAGTATTTCACACAACACTGCTTTGAAAAAGGAAGATATTTTATAGCAAACAAGTAACATAATAGCATTACATTCACGAGATTTCCTGGTCTTCCCATTTACCAAAATCAGCTTCCTCTAGAGTACAGTTGAATGGTCTCAGACAATACATGACTCATATAATACAGACAATACATTGTAATGCTGAGACATAGTTTTCATAGAACACAGTATATATTTTAAATAAGAAATCTATAGGACATTTTTCTGACAGCCAAAATATCTGGATCTAGTAAACCACAAATTAAAGATAAAATGGCATTTCTTGTTATGATACCAACAGGTCACTTGCAAAATATTTTCTCCTCATACCCTAAGAGTCTTTGTCTCCAAGAGAAGAATGCTCCTTTTGTGGTCACACATATTTCCATTCAACAAGGAGTTAAACTGGTCATTTGAGACTGCTCAAGAAACAAGAAACTTTTTGGGAAAAGGGGATGTCAGATGTTGGCTAGAGTGATTGGCCATCATTGTGAAGAGAAATCAGATTATTACTACATAATGGGAGCAAACTATAATTTTCCTTGCACTCATACAACTGTCATTCATTATTATTACTATGGGAAATCTAAGGCACCTCCATTAGCAAAATTCAACATAAGACCTTAGCAAACTCATGCACAAAGGACTCTGAAGGATTCAGATTTTGGGGGAATAAATATTAAGTCATTTCTCAACATCAAGAACACTAAGCAGATAAAATGTTTGCTGAGTGCAAAGTACAGTCATGTGTCACTTAACGATGGGAATACATGATGAGAAATGCATCATTAGGCAATTTTATCACTGTGTGAACATCATGGAGTGTACTTAACAAACCTAGGTGGTATAGCCTACTCACCAAGGCTCCATGATATAGTGTATTGCTTCTAGGCTACAAACGTGTATAGCATGTCACTGTACTGAATACTGTAGGCAACTGTAATACAATGGGAAGCATTTGTGTATCTAATCATAGTGAAAATACAATACAAAAGATAAAACATGGTACACCTGTCTAGGGAACCTGGTATGAACAGAGCTTGCAGGACTGGAAGCTACTCTAGGATGACAGTGGGTGAGGGGTGAGTGAATGTAAAGGCCTAGGACATAACTGTACACTGCTATAGACTTTATAAACACTGTATACTTAAGTTACACTACATTTCTAAAAATATTTTTATATTTTTAGAGAGATATATATGAGTAAATTTCCATTCCTTAGGCTTTTAGCCCAAGACTAAGTTTAATCTACACAAGGCACAGAACACAGGCAGGAGCTCATGTGGAAAAAACTATACTCTTTCTGTCCTGTCAACCAAAAATGAGAAAATATAAAATTGTGAAAGCTGAAGAGAGTAGGGGAATCCTGTAGGGGAACAAGCCAGACAGGGAATCCCCAATCTCTCTCTGCCAAATCTCTGACTAACCCCTGAAGCATGTATGTGTGGAAGAGATGCAAAGAATCCCAGCTGAGGAAAGTCTAAAGACTGTCTGAATTTATGAAAGGCAGATATGTGTAGACACAGATGCTAAACAAATACTAAGCAGAGCAAAATACATAGAAGTCCACGTTAAGGAACACCATATAATCGGATTTTTAAAAGACAAAGGAGTAAATCTTGACATATTACAAGCAAGGGACCAATGATTCAATTAGTGGCTAACTTACAAAAAAAATCATAGGCTGGAAGACAATGGGTCGACATTTTTAAAGTGGAGAATAAAAAAGTTAAAAACTGCAACCCAGAATTCTATATCCAGTGAAAATATCATCAAGAATGAAAGTGAGGAAGGTCATTGGTAGTTTGATGGGGATAGTGTTGAACCTATAAATTACTTTGGGCAGTATGGCCATTTTCACAATATTGATTCTTCCTAACTATGAGCATGGACTGTATTTTTCCATCTGTTTGTGTCTTCTCTTATTTCCTTTGTAGTGGTTTGTAGTTCTCCTTGAAGAGCTCCTTCACATCCTTTGCTATTTGTATTCCTAGGTATTTTATTCTCTTTGTAGCAATTGTGAATGGGAGCTCGCTCTTGACTTGGCTCTCTGTTTGTCTGTTATTGGTATATATGAATGCTTGTGATTTCTGCACATTGATTTTGTATACTGAGATTTTGCTGAAGTTGCTTATCAGTTTCAGGAGATTTTGGGCTGAGATGACTGGATCTTCTAAATATATAATCATGTCATCTGCAAATGGAGACAATCTGGCTTCTTCCTTTCCTAATTGAATACCCTTTATTTCTTTTTCTTGCTTCATTTCTCTGCCTAGAACTTCCAATACTATACTGAGTAGGAGTGGTAAAAAAGGGCATCTTTGTCTAGTCCCAGATTTCAGAGGGAGTGCTTCCAGTTTCTGCCCATTCAGTATGATATTGGCTGTAGGTTT